>ML831504.1:37266-55216 GCA_009831015.1 Picea engelmannii | reverse complement strand
AAAAAAAAAAAAAAATTCCTATTGTACTTCGTTGTTTAGAGACATAACGAAGGGGTCGTTACAGTCAACTTACTTGTAGCTTATGGATCTTTAAGAAAGAAAAAAAATCGGTGTAAGACCTAGTTCTAGTGTTTATTAACTTCGTTTATGATTTGTAAATGATTGAAAGGCCTCTTTCAAACCTAGTTCTACAAGCCTCATATGACTGATCAATCAAAAAATTATAATTTATTCAAAATGGCCTAAGGCTTGGCTCTATTACAGCCTAGAGTCAGCTCTTGCGACAACACTCTCCAACAATGTTAAGCGGAGAGGAATAGAGGTTGGGCATAAGAATCATGGAGGGAACCAATTACAAAATCCATACCTGGCTCGAATGCCAATTGAGTTAGGAGTGCATATAACCAGTATTGTCTCTAGAGACACAATCCGCCATAATCATGACAACCAATACGTTGATCAACCTTCAATCAATCAAGTTTTGGAGGACTTTTGTGTCTATAAGTATGGGCTAAGACCTATTGTAATTGTATAAATTGTTGGATCATGTTGTCATTGATTCCAATGGTTTGATTAATTCATCTCACTGATTGATATCAAGTGATGGATTAATTGATAGGCTTGATTGGTTGTTGACTGATGAATAATGTATATCATGAATTATCCTTGATGAGAATGATAGATGTCAAGTGGAAACCAATTGATGAAGATAAATGATGCATAGTTGATGTATATGATGCAGTGGTGGATTGATGCAAAGATGAATCATTATAGTCTTATGATGATTGATAAGTTACACAAATGGATGAACTCCAAAGTGGTCGCCTTATGGTGAAAGCCCTCACGGGAAAATGCTTTGAGATTGAGTTATCCTAAAAGAATGGTTGGAGGACCCATGCTTGTATGTGGATTAATGAGATGAATACCAATGAATTTGTTCGTGAAACTATCATAGATGCATAGTGCTTGTCATGCCATTTCTAGTGGTATGTGGAATGTCACATAACTCCTCACGGTTTGAGAGTTATGGCCTTACGAAGATGAAGGACTCCCATATGAAGGCTTGAAGCCCCCAAGGTCAAGAAATCAAAGTGACCTAAAAGAAGAAATCATTATTTAAATAATAAAGAGAAGTGACAAAATCAAGAAAGATTATTTAAGTGATAAAATAAGGTGAAAAAATCAAGAAGGAATATTTAAATGATAAAGTATTGGAGAGCTTTCTATTTCTAGAAAGTGTTTAACCCTAAAATAAGGAAAATAGGTTAAGTAACCTAGAAATGGGTTAAGTAACCTAGAAATGGGTTATGTGACCTACAAATGGGTTAAGTGACCTAGAGGATGAAAGTATAAATAAGATACTTGCAGATCATCCTTTTTGAGGATGAATGGATAGATTCTTGTGAGAACATCTTTTGGAGTATTGATGGAGAGATTCTTGTGAGAGCATCTTTGGTATTGATCTCTCGAGAATGATTGAATATATATTCTAAGAAAGAGAGCGTGAGGAGGATCTGATGGACACATCAAAGTTTCATCCATGTCAGAGATCTTGACGACAAAATTCTTGGAGCTTCAGAAACCCTAGTTTTTGAGGTATACGTGGGCTATCTGTGTATAAGGTGTGTATGCATTGAAGGTATACACGGGTTGACTATGTATAGGGAGCGTATAGTGGATGGAATGATGAAGACTTGTGTTTGAGCTGGTGCCAAGATCTTGGATGATGAAGCAGGTCCAATATGTGTATTCTATGGGCCTAGATCTATCACTGAGACACTGGTATGGTTACATTATTGTCTTGATGGATACTATTATTTGATTTGTTGTGAATTCTTAGGGAATTCTTGGTATGGATTCTATGACATGGTTTAGCTTGGATGATTTGGTTGATGGAGTGAGCAATACCCTTTCGATTCAGTGGTGACATGATTGCTATGGTATACTAGTTGTTTATACATGATTGAGATAACATTCATATACATTTGTTGTGGAGCATGACCAAGCTATTGGAGAGATTGGATGTGTTGTGACTGGATGGTGGTCACATTGGAAAGTCAGAGACAGAAGAGAATGATATATTGATTGCATAGAATCTGAGTTGATCTTGAAGGACAAACCCTAACAACTCAGAAGGTATACGTAGGTTTCTTTATACATTGGACACATGCATACGCAGGCTGTAGTGAGACACGGAGCGTACACACGTGGGTTTCACTAATGAAAGGTCACGTACTTATTGATAGATTGATATTTGTTAAGGATTGTTGCCTTGTCTCGGTTGGTGCTGAGGGTGTAAGATGAGTCTTTCATTATAGAGTTGGTTCTCTTGTAGAGTTGTACTCTATTCAATTGTTGTTGATAAACCCCCAGATTGTTGTCCATAATAAAAATAAAAATTGTACATACATCTTGTGTTATTTGTGATCCTTGTGGTGATGACTTGTTGATGATATATTGCTGATATATGTTCACATCTAACTAGTTATAAATGACAACAATGGTTAATGATTAAATATTGAATGTTAACTAAGATGTTTTGTATAAGAGGGAAGTTTTAGGAAAAAGAGCCCCACACTCATTCACCCCCCCTCTAAGTGTGGTAGGTGTGTCCAACATAAATATGTAATGTTTTTGGGACATATAGGTATCCAATGAAAATATGCATGTAAGAGTGAAGAGCGAGAAATAGAGATAGAGGGATAAGACAATGACAAGGGAATAATCTATGAGAGGCTCTTACATTCTTGCATACATTGCATACTTTTTCTACTTACTTACTTCCCTACTTAGATCCCATCACTCTTGCATATTTTCATTCAGTACCTATATATCGAAAAACCATTACATATTTATACAATTACAATGGGACTTAGCCCATATTGATGGACCCAAATTTCCTAACAGCTTTGAACAATCTTCCTTCTTTTTCACGTACTGATCTTTGAAAGTGTACCAACTATCTTTCCTTCCTTTGCACACATTGTGTAGTTCCCAAAACTTGTCCCCCAAATCCTGTACAAACATTCCCACCAAGATATGTTGTCCTCTTAAACTCTTGGCCGAGGCACGTTTTCTTGTTGACCCGGTAGACATCCCTTTCTGACAATGGAGTTGTTATGGTGATCTCATCTACTTGTTCTTTCATGCAAGAAGTTAACATATGGGTCAACTAACTTGTAGATTATGGATCTTTAAGCAAGCACAAACGTTAGTGTAAGAAGGTATTGACTTTTTAGTTGACTTATTCTATGAGACATAGGTCACACAAGCCTTATGTGTGCATTGTGCATTGAAACTCCTCTATGTGTTTTTATTCATAATATTTTTGTTGAGCGCGTTGTAATATAGTCTGTATAAGTACTTCTTCTATCAATATTTGGGTTGCGTACTAGCTTTCCTCATGCACATGAGCTAGGTCCTAGAATATGCTTTATTTTTCAAGGGCTCTTTATGCCTCACGCAAAAACTACTTCTACTAAAAACATCAAGCATAGGTTATTTTCCAACTTTTAACTAGTCCCAATTCCTCTTCTCTCACTACTATTGGCTAGATATTTTCACAACACTATCACTTGGGGTAAAGTATTGATGACCTCACCTTATTGTTCACTTGTTTTGTCACTTCTATGTTCTCTTATATTTCTAGGAATCCAATATGTTCACTGTTTGTTGTGTTTTATTCTTGATTAAAAATGTGCAAGGTTGGTGGAATAAAGGGAGGGGGGGTAAGTCAATATTATTTTGAATTTTTTTATGAGGTGACCTATAGAGGAATCTAATTATAGAAACACAAGAACATCTAATATTATCAACTCATCTCCGCCACCACTAGGGTATCCTCCATAATCCTTTTATTTTAGTGCACCAATAGTCTTTGCCCTCTTTTCCTGACCTTAGTGTGCACCACAAATGTGCACTCCTGACTAAGGCTCGATATGTAAATCATCATTGCACGCTTCATTTCCTGGTCTAATCTATGCACTGTGACCTTGCGCATAATCACTCTCACCACTGAACACATGAATTCTTCTCACACCATCCTCTCTCCTTCTTAGTGTACTTCCACTACACTGAGTGCCAAATACTCTTTTGATTGCAGCCTCACTCTATTGCACAAAATATCATTTTCTTGTCAGCACATAGTTGTGTGACGTTTCCTCATCCTATTCTATCACTCCACTAAAACGTTTTGTCCATAAACGACACATGTACACTCTCTTATCTATGAAGGTAGTGTCATATCACAATAACTAAAGGGTATGGTATTCCTCACCTAGACAAGTAATGGATGTGCTCATTTAGCCATAGACAATATAGCAATATTGTCACCCAACCATAGGCTGAAGCCACCCTCGAACACCTTAACCTTTATAGAGAAAGATTCCAGAAGCAAACCCTAGGCTTAATAGCCAAACAAAGGTGGCACGCCTCTCTCCAAGTATAGTGCACTAAGAAAGAATAACAAAATATGCTGAGAGAGTCCAACCTAGAAAACCAAAAATACAGATTGGAGAACTATCGGCAGCAGATTCTCCTAGGAATTGTGCACAAACTAGCCAACTGCAATGCACACAAGTGTACTTTTGCAGTTCTGAGAATGTTAGCCAAAATGAAGACTAGCCTCCTATATTTATATTGTTTCTGCCAAACTACCTAGGCTGACTTCTCATTCTAGGTTCTAATTACTTAGTATATAGCATTTCCTTTTAGTCGACTTCTTCTCTTCGAGGCTAATAACCTAACACAAATCACTCTATTGAGCCGACTTGTTGTAATATCCCCAAGGAAGAGCCAAAGTCATATTATGAATTGTAATCATGTTTATAGGCTGGTGAGCCAAGTATTGATAAGATGGTGGGGTTATGTGTTTACTAGGCTGGAGAGTCTAGGTGTTAAAGGCTAGGAGCCTAATTTTGTATATGTAATTGTGTAGATCATTAATAAAATATACACATCACTACGTGCAGACCGACGATGAAGAAAGAGTGATGGGGGACTAAGATTCCACAAGGTTGGGTAAGGGAGGAGGCTAAGTGTGTCGGCCTAGGGGATAATCTAGGGGGATTACCTCTAAAGGGGATGATAATTTATTATTATTTCCTAAAAGTCTAAGGTGGTCAATTGATCAAGTGTTGTCCTAAGTTCCTGGTAAAGAGGAATGAATGAAAATGTAGTGCATGCAGCTCTAGGAAGATAAGTGTTGACATGGGTGTATGCATTAAAATTTGACGAGTTGAGTTGTATTAGGCATTGGTTCTGTAGAGTCTAGCCATTCTCCATCCACTGTCTAACTGTGAACGAGGACATCCACTAGGGATGATGGAATGAGCAACATGTGATTCATTATGCCATTGTCCGTCTAAGTTAGCGGTTCATATTGTCCATTCTTATATCCATAGTCGGAACCCAAAACTAGGAGAATCAACCTCTGCATTTTGTTCTTTGGTCGCGCACCTTGAAAACCAATGGGAAAAACCTATGGACTGATCCGTCGTCTAACCTATCTAACCTGTTCAACCAATGTTTATTTCCAATAAAATCATTCTCATTTATTACATGACTCCTTGATCACATGTATAGGCTTTCATTGAACATATTATTATTTATTTCACTTTGGTTGGTTTGTGTCATTGCAGATCCAATATCACAAGAGCACCGGAGCGAAGCAGGGAAAACAAAGACATAAGGAAACAACATTCAAAGGTATGTCATTCGTATCTTGTTTGATAGTAGATTTGATGATCAGATCTTACAGAAATCACCATGTCCTCTCTTGTTTTGTTCTAGATCTAGTTGGATCTAGGGGGATTGATTTGTGTCTGCACTTAACAATTGGCCCGATAACAAAATTGGTGACTCCACTCAGGAACATATTGTTTTACTAGTTTGTCTTGCTTTCTTTCTTTGATTTCCTAGGTTCTTTTTTCTGAGTCACTGGGAGATCTAAATTGACTCTTTGACTATTTAAGTTCACTGGAAAAAACTTCTTACTTTTTTATTTTTTCATTTTTACTTTGATTTTGACACCCTCATTGGAGGGACAATGCGACGGTATTTTATTTCCGCACCCTATCTTTTTTACTAGTGTGGAATCTCCACATCCTTCCCCATAGCTAGCCCACAAAATCATCAAATTTTCACAGTGTATTGGTTCTTTGGCATGTGGAAATCAAGGATTTCCACACTATGTTAGTCTGACAGCCTCGGACGATTGTGAAATTATTTAGTTTTGATGGTTTTTCCTTACCCATATCTTGGATTTGGTTTTGGGGTCAATTGTTGGGTTTGATTATGATATGTTTACAGTCTGATTGGCAATTTTTTAGCTTCTTTTAGCCATCTTTGCTTTATTTTCTTTTGAAAGATTTGGTCTCTTGCTTTGTGTGTCTTTCAGTTACAAAGCATTATTTTTTCTTTAGAATTGTTTGGTGAAATAACTTTTTCTTTTATTGAATAGTTTGTGTTAAAAGAGAAAATTTGTTTAGGCTGATTTGTTTTATAGAGATTTGCTATTTCTTTTAGCTATATTTGAAACAAAAAAAGTGATTTCTTGCTTTATATTAGATTGGGGGAATCCTTGCATTTGAAGTAGCGAAATTGCATGATTTTTGGCATTTTTAGGGGGGGAAAAGAATCGTGTATTGGTGTACAGTCTCTTTGGCTCATTTCTTGAGGAGAACTGATTAGTGCACTAGAAGAGATTGATAGACTAAGAATTAAGAACTGAAAGAAAATAAAACTATTGATACAGTTCAAGAAAGATAGTAGAAAACCTGATGAAGACCTTGTCCTACTAAAAGTAGAATTAGAAGATCAAAGAAAATCGAAGAAATTTTGAAATGACAGTTATCAGAAAAGAAGGAAAGATGTGAAGCATTAGAACATGAAGTAGTGAAAACTAGGAAAGAGATGGAGACGTTTCAAGCCTTGTATAATCATAATTTGTCAAGTATCAAAACCTCAGAAGGATTATCCACCATTCTGAATCATCAAAGGAATCCAAAGATGAAAACTGGTTTGGGTTATGAAGAGGGATCAAGTTGTGGCAAGCCAAGAAACAAGGAACCCATCAAGTTTGTCAAATGTACAACCAATGACAACAACAAACCTGCAGAAACAAAGGAAGACAATCAACCACCTAGGATGAGTAAGGAAAAAGGTGTCAAGATTGAATCTGTAGAATAAAGAAATAATGCGCTCCCTATTGAAAGACGTCATCAGCATGGAAGAAATCAATTTTCTCAAAGAAGACAACCATTTTCCAGGTACAAAGAATTTTTCTATGGATATTGTTTCTATTGTTCTAACTTTGGTCACAAAGCTATAACATGTTCCTTAAGACTTATACATGAGCAATTAAGATTTGAAAGGAATAAATACTTTCCACAACAAAGAATGATGCATCCAAGTAAAAAACCTTCACAGATTGCAAATTGCCAAATTAAGTCTAGGAACATGCAACTAAGGAGGTCAAGAAATAATCAACAGTCAATGAGTAGGCAACGTTGCAACCATAATTTTGACCTATTGAACAATGAGATTGAATTCTCAATCTTTCATAACTATGGACATAAATCTTTTGACTATCGATTAAAGAACCATGAACCAAACTTGAATTCCCCTGCCGAAAATGTCAAGTTTTTGAAGAAGAAAAAAAGTGACAAGTGTGGATTAGTGTTGTCAGCTTAAAGAAAAACGAACCCTTGGTATATAGATAGTGGATGATCCAAACATATGATGGGAGACAAAGGTAATTTTATATCTCTAAGTGAAAGAAAATCAGGAAACATAAACTTTGGAAATGATGCTCCGGGTAAAATAAAGGGTAAAGGGATGGTGAGTTTAAGTAATGGAAAAGGACAATCCCAAAATGTTCTACATGTATATGCGATGAAACATAATATTCTCAGTGTAAGTAAAATGTGTGACAGAGGATGTGAAGTGGTGTTCATGTCCAAGGACTATAAGATAAAGTTTGTAAACTTAGGACAAGTGGTAGCAAAAGGCATAAGGACAGAAAATAATGTTTATGTGCTGAAAGAAAATAGAGAAGAATGTCATCTAAGAAAACATGATGAAAGTTGGTTATGGCATAGGAGACTTGGACATATAAAATTTGAACACTTAATCAAACTCATAAATCTCGAGGAAGTAAAAGATCTTCTGAGAATATCAACGCCCCAAGATTCAATGTGTAAACCCTGCCAAGTAGGAAAGCTAAACAGGACACAGTTTAAGTCCAAGAGCTTTACTTCAACAAAGAAACCACTCCAACTAGTTCATATGGATTTATGTGGACCATCAATATAGGAAGGAACAGGGAAAGAAAACTACTTCATGTTGATTATTGATGATTACTCCAGACTTACTTGGGTTGCCTTTCTCAAAGAAAAAGTTGAAGCATTTGAAAAGTTTAAAATATTTAAGGCTTTAACTGAGACTCAAACAGGCAAGAGGTTAAAGGTAGTAAGATTAGACTGAGGAGGAGAGTTTATGTCAAGTGACTTCAAGGAATTCTTTGATAAGCATGGGATCAAGAGAGAATACACAATCCCAAGAAATCCACAACAAAACAGAGTAGTTGAGAGGAAAAATAGAACAATGCAGGAAATGGCCAAGTCAATGATGAATGAGAAGAACATTGGTCAAACCTATTGGGTAGAAGCAATACAAACAATAGTCCATGTTCTTAACAAATCCCACCTCAGACCACAAAGTGACAAGACACTTTATGAACTGTGGTTTGGGACACCTGCTTCAATTAAACACTTCAAAGTCTTTGGGAGTAAATGCTACATAAAGAATAATGATGAGAATCTTAGCAAATATGATGACAAGGTTGATGAAGGTATCTTCTTCTGGTACGCTACAAATATTAAAGGATACAAATTCTATAATAAGAGGCTACATAAAATGGTTGACTCTATTGACATAAAAGTTGATGAAGGAATCCCAACAAGAGAGGTGTACAATAATGAGTATTCTACAGAAAACAAAGCTAAAGCCGAATATGAACAAGTCGAAGAATAAAAAAATGAAGACTTTGAATTAGATGAAGACATAGATACTCAGAAAGACTTAGTTCATCAGATAACATCAAATTACTTCTCTAGAATCACTCAAAAGAATCACCCTGCAAGTCAGATAATTGGTGAAAAGGACAAAGGAGTACAAACACGGAGAAAGATAATCAAAAACACCAAACAATCACATATAGATTTCATATCCATGTTGGAACCCAAGAATTTTAATGAAGCTAGCAAAGATGAACATTGGGTTAAAGCTATGAATGATGAACTTGATCAGATTGAGAAAAACAATACATGGGAGATGGTTCATAGACCGGAAGGTAAAAATATCATTGGTTCTAAATGGATCTTTTAGAATAATTTGAATGAGCAGGGACAAATTGTTAGGAACAAAGAAAGACTAGTTTGTAAAGGCTATGCTCAAATAGAAGGACTGGATTTCGATGAAACATTTGCGCCCATAGCAAGATTAGAAGCTATGAGAATATTTCTTGCCTATGCTTGTCATAAAAGGTTTAAAGTCTATCAAATGGATGTCAAGTCAGCCTTTCTAAATGGATATTTAAATGAAGAACTCTATATGGAACAACCAGAGGGTTTCAAACTGTCTGATAACCCTGACTTAGTATGCAAGCTAGATAAAGCTTTATATGGGTTAAAACAAGCCCCTCGTGCCTGGTATCACAGACTGGATACGTATCTCAAAGACAAAGGGTTCAAGAGAGGAACAATTGACAATAATCTATATATCAAAACCGAGGGTGATGATCTTCTCATTATGTTGGTCTATGTAGATGATATCATCTTCGGATGTAATAAGGATTCATTGGTAAAATGGTTTGCTTCTGCCATGGAGTCTGAGTTTGAAATGTCTATGATAGGTGAACTGCCATTTTTTCTTGGTCTACAAATTACTTAGAGGTCTGAAGGGATGTTCATTTCTCAAGAAACAAATCTAAGAGAAATGTTGAAAATATTTCAAATGGAAGACTCTAAACCGGTGGGCAGAGCTATGGTTATTGGATGCAAATTAAGTAAGGATGATGACTCGCCTGATGTTGATCAAAGATCATATAGATCAATGATTTGTAGCCTATTGTACATCACAACATCTTGCCCAAACATAATGAATGTTGTTGGAATGGTAGGAAGATATCAATCTACACCTAAACATAGTCATTTGCTAGCTGTCAAAAGGATATTCAGGTATTTGAAAGAAACAATGACTTATGGTCTGTGGTATCCTAGAAATCAGAATTTTCAGTTAACTGCCTATTCGGATGCAGATTGGGGAAACTATGTTAATGAGAGAAAAAACACCAGTGGAGGAGCATTCTTCCTAGGTGACTCATTAGTAGCATGGCTTCATAAAAAGCAAGGTTTCATTTCTTTATGAACTACAGAGGTAGAGTACATTATTGTTGAAACCTGTTGCACACAAATATTATGGATGATTCAGACACTTGCAGACTTGGAGGTAAAATACATTGCACTGATCCCAATCCATTGTGATAACACCAGTGCCATCAGTGTGTCCAAGAATCCTATATTCCACTCCAAGACCAAGCATATTCCCATAAAATACCATTTTCTGAGAGAGCAGGTCACCAATCAGGTTGTTAAGGTCCATTACATTCCAAAGAAAAAACAAATTGTAGACACCTTTACTAAACCTCTAGCCAAGACACCATTTGAATATCTCTGACAGAAGCTAGGTGTCATCCCGTCTCACACCTAAGAGATTCTATCCTGTTAGGGGGAGTTTTGTATTGATCAATCTAATACCTCCTAAAAATTCTGCAGCAGCTCAGGGGGAGCATGTTTTCTTTGACATTGATGTCAAATGGGGAGAAAAGGAATGGTCTGGATCGGATACTACAGTTGGAGGTCCAAGCAGTTTAGTGCACTCATTCAGGGTTGCCATCAATGCCAAAGGGGGAGATTGTTGGCATGTTTACAGACATGCGTGCTTGTCATTGATGGCAAGATCAGAATATCCAGTGATGGAAAAATAGGGACAACATAAGCTCAGAAGAGATAGTGCGGAGGTGCACAAAGAATGTAAGAGTTTGATGGCAAACAGGTACACAAGGAAGACCAACAACACAGGAATAATTGCATGGAAAGATCAAAAGAATAAACTCCATCTCATAGTTTTGGATACTGGGCATTGGAGGAGTCAAGGAAGCAACTCACGATAAGAATGTCGAAAGGGAGAAATACGAAACACTGGAATACGTTGATCCGACTCCAACTCAGGAAATTGAGAAGTCAATAGTTGAGACTCTTCAACTCAAGAGTCCTGGAGTTATGAAATCCAGAATCTCCAAATCTCGAAAGAGGCACAACAACAAGAGTTTACTGGGAAATAACTCCATTTCGAAGTCTTGGATACCAGTATTTGAAGTGTCAAAACACTTCACCATAGGAGTCCTAGAATCGTGAAATGTGAAACGTTGAAATCTCGAAAGCAGGAGACAGTCTTGGATACCGAATTTTTGGATACCGGGAGTTGGAGGAGTTAAGAGTTGAGACTCTTGATCCCAAGAGTCCCAGAATCGTGAAATGTGAAACGTCGAAATCCCAAAAGAAGGAGATAGTTTCAGATACCAGGAGATGGAGAGGGAAAGAACTCTTACTACAGGAGTCCCGAAGTCGTGAATTGCGAAATCCCAAAATGTCAAAACTCCATACAAGAGGTTCGGATACCAGGAGTTAGAGATGTCAAGAACTCTCACAACAAGCATGTCGAAATTATGATATGAGAAATGGTGAAGTGATATGGGCAGTCAGATCCAGGAGGTGAATGTGGCAGACCATGTCAGAAAGGATAGGTGGAAGACTATGACATGTGGCACGATCAGACAATGACAAGTGTCAAGTTATTTTGGCATTTCAGGTCACTGGAATTCACAATTCTGAGTGACATGTGGCAGCCACTCAGGTTACAACACATCATCGAGTGATGCAAGACTGACCTCACTACATGAGTTTTAACTCCATCACTCCCCTAAAGTCCCAAAGGATGAAGTCCCGGGGCAGAGGATATTCGTCCGATCACCACGGATTATGTATCGTTGATCTAGAAATTGAAGAGATGTAGATAAAATATTGAACCGACAAGCTCCATTTTGGAGTTTCAGGGACCGTGACATGGAGCGTCAAGAAACTCTACCGCAAGAATGTCGAAATCTCAAAATTTTGAAATGCGAATTAAACGCAAAATCCTATGGATCCAATCCAATGGTGCAGGTGAATTTAAGTATGATCATAGGGATATTGTTGCACTTCAGATTGTAAATTCTAGAAATGACTAATAGGTTTTCCCAGAGGAATCAAATAGGTTTTAGCGTTATTGCCAGAGAAGATGAAGAGGCTTGAGGCATCTTTCAATGGAATGGATATTATTCTTAGAGGTGATTGACAGATGGAAAAGTTTTGAAGCCTGTAACTACAACAGAGAGTATTATCTCAACTTTGATAGAGAATACGAAGAGTCTCAACTGCCAGACAGGCTAAGGATTCTTAGCTTAACACCCAGTGATGATGGAGACATGGATCGAACTGCCAGAGAAGCTGAAGAGTCATAATGATGATCAGGTAGAGAACTCACTGTGAAGACATGGAGAAGCATTGTGCATAGTGGATGTACAAGGGGCACATAGACTATAAGAATGCAGAAGAAAGAAGAGATAGTGGTTGTTGTTGTTGAGCATGATTCAGGTGTGTAGAATGAGGGAGAGTGTTGCGGACAAAAATCACAGAAGAGGAATGGTGCATTGAAGGGACATGGCGTAGAGAGAAGAAAAGGAAAAAGAACAAAAAGTGAAAGTAGTGTGCAGAAGACATTGATGCAGAAAGAGCAGCATAGAGTAGTAGAATAGTGATAAGACCCGTAAGCCCTTGAAGAACTTAATATCACTGTAATAAGTATTAATAGCAAAGATTGATATTAAGGGTGGTAGGGAGGTGCTAGGGAGGACTGTTGTCCTCAGAGGTTTAAGTGGGTGTTTGAACAAAGGGAGTTGTAGCTTCCATCTGGTTGTAGCCAGAAAAACTAGGGTGGGAGGGTGGTGCAAGGGAGAACTTTTGTTCTCTGTTATACAGGTTGTTGCCTATGTGACTGGAAGTTGGTTCTTCCATCGAGTTGGTGCTGGAACTCATAGGGAGTTGGTGCTTCCTTCTAGTGGGTGCTAGAGAAACCAGAGAGTTGGTGCTCCCTTCTAGTTGGTTCTAGAGAAACCAGAGAGTTGGTGCTCTCAGCAAGTAGCAACTTCAAAAATAGAGGTTGTATCCTCATTATGAGTTGGTTCTCATATGTATGATAATGTAAAGAATGTAAAGATTACTTATCATATAAAGAAGAATAGGTTTTTACCCCTTATGGGTTTCCTCAGGAAATATCTGTCTTTGTGTATCTCATATGTGTGACTGATGTTAAATGTGCTATTACTAATTTCCCTGCATTATTTTGATTATCATTGAGTTCTTTGTGAAGAGTTTGAAATAAGTATAAATTGTTTAAGCACGGTAACAACTGNCCCCCCCCCCCCCCTCTCAGTTGTTCAACACATGTTACAATTTTATCATATATGTGACTATGATTGCTTGTGTGCTTATGGGTAATTTCCTGTAAATGATGCATATCGGTAATTAATGTTATTCTAATATAAAAGTCATATGTTACATAAAATAATTGTTTGTTATGTTAGATGTAACGCTTCCACGAGCATGTTGTATGTATATGTTTAGTTGCATGTAGTCTAAAAAGTATATTTAGGTGGGATTTCTTAGTTGACTAATGGGTATGCTATTGCATGTTCCACAATATGGGAATGAAAGATGTTCCCTAGAGTAGCATGTTCCAGCCTGATGGTTGGGAATGTTACCAACTGGCATCAGAGAATGAGTGGTTGCTCTGGAGTGGCATACCCCATCCTCAGGCTGGTCAAGGGGATCACTACAACTGTTGTCAAATACTACTCAATATCATGCTCTTGCAAAATATTTGTTATCTAGAGCTTCCACACATTGAAGTTGGTAGCTCCTTCAAGCTTATTCGTGACCCTGACTAAAATGGAGGATGCCATGGAATTCACACTGGAAACTTAATCAAGCTAGCTTGGATATGTGTGTATCTGCTGCTACACTTCAACACATTTAACACACCCTAAGCTTTGATACCATGTTAAATTATGATCTTTATTTCTTATGCGGATTAATTCTTTTATTTTCTTCAACACTTTGATTCCATCTTAATACGCTTCAACAATACCAAATCATAACCAAATAGAAATAACTATGTAGATAAGTAAGCATGCACATAAATAACACATATACGCTAGGGAAACCCTATACAGGGAGAAAAAACCCAGAAAATGATATTCCTTTATTGCATTAATAATGTAAGATCACTTACAAATATCCACCATGAATGTTTTACTCTTAAATAACTAGCCAACATGAATCTGACCTGACAAAGACCTAAGATGTAAGGGGCCGAATAGATTTTACATCAATTTATTTTATAAACTAAGACAGTAACTTCATAACAAAATAATAATACTCATAATAGTAACTTCCGTAACTTAAATTTTACAATGAATAATAATTTTTTCTAACATAATAAAACAATGCACAATTTTAAATAAATACCTAAGTATGATGTTAATAATCCTTCGTTTGTCCGTCGCTTGCTTCCTTGACCGCTGCTGCAAAACACTGCCCAAAACCTAGTTCCTCCCTGCCAACTAGGTAACTTCCTAGCTCCAGGATATCATATGGATATCCTGGACCCCATGCCCAAAACCTCCAGCAACCCCGGTGTCTAACTGATACAATCCCACTCCCAAAACTCCACTCCTCTCTACAAATCTAGAGCCCCCAAAATCAATCTCTCCTCCCCCATAGAATGACCTCCTATAAACCTCCCTTCCCTCCTTATTCCTCCTTTCACCGACTTATGCCTTTACTCCTTTACCTACCCCTCATTAATGCCCCTTATCCTCCCCTTTATCATTTTATCCTCTTGTAGATAATATGTTATGCCTTGTTGGGTACATAACTTAATTTAACTATATAATTTATTATCCCCTTTTTATTTCTTTACCTTATTAATTAATGAGTTAATTAATACTTAAATTAATCATTGACAGTCATGAATAACTAATTAATAATAATAAATTAGTTAATGTTATTTTAAGAAATAATTATTATTTAGCTAATCTTTTAGGACAGTTACATTATTAAATTAATTATAATTAATAATCCTTTACATCTATTTAAGCAGGGTCGTTGCATACAACCACCCTTCAGGAAACTTCATCCCAAAGTTAATGTATCTGGTGGTACAAAGGACAAGAAACACGGTTCACACACTCATAACAAGTAACCGACATTATTAGTAATTAAGTCAATAAAACTTATACATACTAGTGTATATGTACAAGAAATGCATGTGTAGCTAGTACATACAAGTCTTGTGCATGTACTAATAATGAAAACTATCATCCATTAGTAATTTATGTATGCATCCAATCCAGTCAGCTAGACTACTCTTTTATAAAAGACAACAACCAATCAATTGTTTGAGAAATTCTTTAATTACAATTATCCGGTTCAACAATTTTATTTTAGACAAATGTGGGTTAGTTACGAAGTTATGAACATTCATATATACACATTTTCTCTTTTTTTTTTTTTGAAGGGAAAACATTAAATTCCACCACACGACAGATCTCCATACCGTCTCAACTATTACTACTCATCCTTCCTCCCTAACCTATTTCCATCTCCATTCCTATCCTTCCTTTGCTAGACTATCTTGGAGCGTCAACTATATTGACCTAACTCAAAATAGAACCCATAAGCGGAAGTGTCGCTATCTCGACCAAGCTTCCCTAGCAGGCATCTGACAGTCATCATCACACGTCTTGGGGAGCATGAACTAACACCGTCCTCCCATGACTTCAGGTTTCGGAGGATACACGGTGGGAAATGCCTCCACNCCACACCCTACAATGGAGGATACACGGTGGGAAATGCCTCCACCCCTCCTAACAAGACTAGGGTCCACACCCTACAATGGAATATACAGTGGCACCGTGTTGCTGGAGGTTTTGTCATCGTTTATTCAATTTTGGGCAGTGTCATCACCTGAAATCATTCCCTTTCCCACATATCATAGCCATGCATCCAAACCAATATAAATTTCACATACAATATTCATACCATAATGTTTCTCGGTTAGTGGTCCTGATATCCACTTTCATCATCATTATCCCTTGGCTATTTCATAACCCATAACCTGCAAATTAGTCTGTAACACAAACTCATACATTTCTATGCATTATCATCATGTAATTGCATACTATCATCATTTCAATTTGGTATCCCTGTACCGATAAATTATCATCAAAGTTTTCCAATTATAAATAGATCGCATAATATCCCATAATTCAATTTCGACACCCATTCACAAGATTATCATTTACCCAAAATAGATTGCATTATATCCGACATCATTTTAATAGTATTTAAACATTCATTAAATTCACATTCTCACAATATGTCGCATCATATACATCATCATCAATAACATTTGAACATTCATAAAATTTACATTCACATAATAGATCGCATTACATACATCATCATCAATAACATTTAAACATTCATAAAAGTTCACAAATTTTAAAGTTTAAGTGTATCACTTTAATAGTTTCACTATGACTAGAAAATAAAGTATATAGGCCTCATGTAATCCTGGCTGTCTAATTCAAAAGGTGGTGTTACATACACCCCACCTTTGAGAAACATGTTCTCGAGGTGGTCAAAATAGTGAGGGATAGTCTCATCGTAGTGTCTCGGCGTCTTCCCAAGTAGTAGATCTTGGACTATACTTGTCCCACTGGACCTTAACTTGGTCTACCAGACAGTTCCTGAGCTGTCGGACTCTACGGTCCAATATGCGTAATGGTTCTACTGTGAGGGTTCCCACGTCTGATACCTACAATTCCTTCTAATTTAGTTTATGTGATTCATCAGCAACATAATGACGTAAAATAGATACATGAAATACATTAGGAGTTTTATGCAAGTGGGGTGGTAGTACGAGACGATAGGCAACGGGTCCAATTTTCTCTTGGATCCTGAATGGTCCTATAAACTGAGGTGACAATTTTGTCCCCTTCCCGAACCATATGGTACTCTTATTATGCCTGATACGAATGAAAACCCGGTCTCCCACTTTATAACTTCATTCGGTCCTGTATGCATCCGCATAGCGTTTCTGCCTATCCTGTTCTTCCTTTAGTCTCTGCCTAATCTGAATCACCTGTTCCTCCATTTCTTGAATCAATTCTGGCCCAACTGTTACTCATTTTTCTAGTCTATCCCAACTCAATGGCGTTCTACATGGCCTCCCATACAAAGCTTCGTAGGGTGGCATTCCAATGGAACTATGATAACTGTTATTGTAGGCAAACTCTACTAAAGGTAGGTACTTCTCCCACTGGGTCTGATTATCCATTACATACATCCTAAGCATGTCTTCCATGACTTGATTTACTCTCTCATTCTGACCATCTGTTTTAGGATGATAAGTTGTGCTTATGTTCAACTGAGTCCCCAACGCTGACTGTAAACTGGTCCAAAACCTAGAAGTGAATCTGGAGTCCCTATCTAAAATGTTATTCTTAGGTATCTCGTGCAAACGGATAACCTCGCTTACAAACACACGTGCCACATCAGTGACATTGTAAGTGTATCTAACCAGAATGAAATGAGCACTCTTGGTTAACTTATCCACTATCACAAGAATGGCATTGTGTCTATGAGATGTGAGTGGAAACCCCACAACAAAATCCATAGAGATGACTTCCCATTTGGACATAGGAACATCATGTGGTTGTAGGAGG
>ML831504.1:18059-37216 GCA_009831015.1 Picea engelmannii | reverse complement strand
AGGTTTGAAGTAACCTTTAAATACCAACTGTCTCCTGGGAGTTGTGTCAACACATGTTCCCTCAGATTGACCTTTAAGGTTACCAAGGAGAAGATACATGGTCTCCTACTCAAGGCATATGCAACCACATTTTCCTTTCCCTTGATGTATGAAATACCCAAATCGTACTCACTCATAAACTCACTCCATCGCCTTTTCCTGGCATTCAGATATCTTTGAGTGAAGAGATGTTTTAAACTTTGATGGTCCGTTTTGAGCTCAAAGTTTCGCCCCACAAGATAGTGCCTCCAAAGTTTCAGAGCTAGCATTACAGCTGCCAACTCTAAATCATGAGTCGCGTATAGCTCCTCATGTTTCTTCAACTTCCTTGATGCATAAGCTATCACTCCTCCATCCTGCATTAGCACGGCTCCCAACCCTTGCTTTGAGGCATCCGTGCAGACTGTGAAGTCCTTTTTGATATCCAACACTTGTAGAATTGGCGCACTAGTTAGTAACCTCTTAAGCTCAATGAATGCACTATCACATTCTTCTGTCCATTCATACCTGACCCCCTTGCATTGCAAAGTGTCGATGGGTTTCGCTATTTTTGAGAATCCTTCTACAAATCTCCGGTAATAACCTACTAGTCCCATGAAGCTTCTCACCTCATGGCAATTTTTCGACACTGGCCACTCCATAATGGCCTTTACCTTTTCTGGGTCCACAGAGATGCCTTCACTGGAAATGATATGACCTAAATAGTGGATCTCTTTCTGGAAGAAGGAACACTTTGACAACTTCCCAAACAATTTGTTCTCTCTAAGGCAGGACAACATTATTCGCAAGTGTTCCTCATGTTCTCTTTCATTCTTGGAATAGATGAGGATGTCATCTAAAAAGACTTGTACAAAACGGTCTAAGTACTTCCGGAATACGCAGTTCATGAGGCTCATGAATACTGCTGGCGCATTGGTCAATCCGAAAGGTACTACAACAAACTTGTAATGTCCAAACCGAGTTTGAAAGGTAGTTTTTGGGATATCACCTTCCTTAATCCTTAACTGATGATACCCTAATTGCAAATCGATCTTTGAGAATACTCCTGCTCCTTTCATCCGATCGAAGAGGTCATCTATTCGCGGCATCGGGTACCTATTTTTCACTGTAGCATGGTTCAAGTCCCTGTAGTCTATACACAGTCGTAAGGATCCATCCTTCTTCTTTACAAAAATTACCAGTGCGCCGCAGGGTGAAACACTGAGCCTTATTAGCCCTAAGTCCAGCAACTCTTTCAACTGCATTTGCAACTCACAAATTTTTGGCACTGTCATCCGATATGGAGTTTTGGAGATTGGTTCTGCCCCAGGTTTTAACTCAATGGTAAAATCAAGATCTCTCTCAGGAGGTAACCCTGGTAACTCGTTTGAAAAAACATCCTGAAATTCAAACAATACCGGGTACTGATCCAATGAGGGTCCCTTCCTTTCATTCATTTCTTCCACTACATAAAGTCGACACCCTTGTCTCAAGCATCGCTTAACCTTCATAGTTGATATAAATCATAACGACACTTTTCTCTGTACACCCTAGATCTCTACTGGTCTTCCTTCATCATCAACACAAAGAACCCTCTTTGCGAAACAATCTACCAAAGCTCGATGAGCTGATAACCAATCCATTCCAATAATTAGGTCATATGCCCCGAGAGCAGTGACGTATACTTTCAACCTGGTAGTACACACTCCCAGGGCTACTATACAATTATCAACACTAGGTCCTACTTCTTGTTTTTCCCCCGAAGCCATCTCGACTTGTTTAAAGTCGTCGTGCTCGTAGGTTGCCAACCCACTCTTTTCTAATGTAGATGGTGAAATGAAACTATCTGTCACACCAAAATCAAACAAAATCTTGACATTGATATGATTTAGCATACCTGATGACTCCACCACTATGGATTGATGTTCGTCCTGGCGATTATTAATAGTTGCGTAAATCTGGTGGCTGCTACTTTCTCCCCCCATTGGTGCCTTTCCTTCTCTATGCACGAACCCTGATTATAACTCTAGGCAGTTGCGCTGGTAATGGGGTCCTCCGCACCCCCAACATGTGACATGAGATTGAACCTGTGTACTGTTATGTGACTGTCTCTGAAATGAGTTCCTTCCCCTGGAACCCCTTCCCCTACTCGTTGTTCCCTGATATGGTCGTGGTCCTGTCTGCATCGTTGGTGATGAACGAGATGCTACACTCGCTGCCATTGAAATCCATGCAGCTACTGTCCTTGGCACGACTCTGTTACCATATGGCGATGGCCTTGAGCCCCCTCCCCTAGGAAATGTCCTCAGGGCCTTTCCTACGAATCCAGGGCGATGCGAAAATGTCGGTCTTGTACCCCCAGTCAATTTCATATGTTCTTCCGAATAACACGCATTTTCCACTACTTCTGCTATTGAAGACGGTTTCCACATCTACACGATAGCTCTTATATTAGGGTTCAATCCATAGATGAAGCGCTCTGCCTTTCATTGGTCATTGTCCATATACGAAACATATTTGACCAGTTCCATAAACCTGATCTCATATTCTTCTACAGTTTTGTTTCCCTGTACTAGGGCATGAAATGCCCCTACCTGTTGTTCCTCGTAGTACGCTGGTAGATATTTCCTTCGGAACCTCTCGTCGAAAAGTTCCCAAGATATCATGTCTGGGGTAAGGTGCAGTTGTCTTTCCAGGTTGCCCCACCAGTTCAAGGCGCTGTCTCTTAACTGAAAAATTGTGATCTTCGCCTTTGAGTTGGACGCATAGTTCCTTAAGGAAAAACACCTTGTCATGCCTTCCAACCACGCTTCCATGCGTTCACTGGCACGACCCCCAACAAACTCCAGAAGTTTGATATTCTGCAATTCTTGCGTGATGTCTTCAGGTGGAGGTCCTCCCCGTGAATCCCTTGACGCTTCTGGATTACCCGTTCTAGACGGTGGGGGTTCCACTTCAGTCCCTGCCGGTTGTTGCCCCTTTAAATTCTCGTTGATGTATTCCAACGAGCACAGTATGAGGGCTAGTTCGGGCGATGGTGGTGGCGGAACTAGCAGTGTTGGCGGTGCTTGTGACGACGCTCCCCTGCCTCGACTCCCTCGAGTCCTGACCATCCTGTATGCTTCTGACCTACATCAACCAAAGTTGTCAGGGTGAGTTCTAGGATGTTTCAAATTGGTTCTACTTAAACTTAGAAACAGGGTTAGGCATAAGTTTTCTTTACTTGTCTGTAAACAGACATTACTCCATTAGGCGAATGGCTAGGTTAGGGTTAGGATTAAGCATCTAAGCTTGATTTCTTCGCCCCTACAAAAAGAGCTAATGGTTCCCTTTCCCTGTAGCTACATTAGCCTTGCGCCTCACTTGCCACTTCCTATGCTTACGATCCTAGTGCATATTTCGCCTCCTTCCTTCTTGTCCTAGTCTAAGCCCTTTTAACTTTTCGCATACAACTTGATTAAAGTGCCTTCTGACCTTATGTTTATTAATTTATGTTGATATGCGTACACCTATTGACAATGGGCACAATTAATGATCTTTTAATCTTATTTAACCTTAAACCCTGATCTGATGGCTATGAATTGAAGATGCTGGAATATTCTTAGTCGTCCTCCAAAATCAATGGGTCAGATTTATTGTTCATAACTTTCTTGCATTTATCAAGGCATCCGTTAACATGTTTACCCTTTTTTTTTTGTAACATTTACCTAATCACATAAAAAAAACGCTGTAAGGTTATATAATTACCACGTTTAATGATTAAATAGGATTAAACCACGACATCTAAATAATTATCCACAACTGCCAACCACGTTTCGGTGTTCACCAACGCTATGTACCTTTCGGCGTTAACCAGCCACCAACCACTTTGCGGTTGTGCTAGTTTATTAAAAACTAATAATCTAGACTTAACTTAATCCTAAGCTTCAAGCGCCTTAATCAACACACATACATTTTTTTTTTCAAGGCACATACATGGTGTGTCGGTGTTTGGTTATTCCCTAAGATGCGTTGCTTGGTGGGTGGTCTTGGGTTCAAAACCCCTTGGACCTCTAAAAATTTTCACTTATCCCTATATTACTCAAACTTAACTAATATTTTATTAACTTTTAATAAAATTAATAAAGTTAATTAGTTTAATAAAATAAAGTTAAACTATATTAACTTTACTTAAACTTATTAATTAAACTTTATTAATTTCACAATTATACTTTATTATTTATTTATTTATTTAATTTTTTTTTTAAATAAATACTCTAGTGTAAATTTAAATTATAAAACTAAAATTTAATCAAAATAAAAAAAAATGAAAATTTAATTATTCAAAATGAAAATTTAATTATTAAAAAAAAAATGAGGAATTATCTTGCAGCCTTTAAGTTCGGGCTTCTGGCATGAGGCCCACGTGCCCGGCCTCCGGCTCTCAGTACCAAACAACTAAGTTGTTCCTTAATCCTAACGATGCCTCACTTCTGCCTCTTGCCTCTTTGCTCTGTTCAGAGGTTCCAAGAATATCGCCCGCCATGGCTCGCATCCTCGCCATTGTTCTGAGCACTTAGCTTGTATGCTTTAGCAAGTGCGCCCTTTTTATTTTCAGCAAGGCAATTTCCCTTTTTATTTTCTCTTTGTAATATGGCACTGGTAGCATCTTTCAACAACCGTAATCTCCTTCTGTTTTAACTCATTTCTGTGGTGATAGATTTGAGACAAAAAAAGGTTGAGGAATTTCAGTATTGGTTTAGCATAGAACACACACAGTCAACCATGGCCAGGGATTCAAACAAGAGATGTCCTCTGGTTGGTTTTCACCATGCAGGATAATTTTGAAACCAGAAGTAAATGAAAGTCTCTAGTATGCTTACTGTTCATTTTCTTTCTATTGGTCTCTAGATTTTACTAACTGTGTCTGGCCGAGTTGGTAGTTAGTTCCATTTTCACAGAGACATTAAGGATTTATTTCTCCCCTGTGGAGATTTGATTCGATTCGATCCAGTAGTTTTCGCTCATCAATTCAACCTTACTCTCGGTCGAAAAGGCTCAATTTGGAGCAAAATCGGACCAAATTGAGAAGCGTTCCAAGTTTCAGTATTAATACGCTAGGGAACATCCCACTGTATTCAAGCTCAAGAGATCGAATTTTCCCTTTTGAAGACTTGGTTCTTCTACAAACTTCTTCAGCCACAACAATAGTTGGCTGCAGAGATGGTCAAACTGACAATGATTGCCCGTGTAACTTATGGTCTTGCCCGTGTAACAAAAAAGACCTGGAATTTTATAAACAACAGGCCAATTCGTTGTTCAAGAAACTGTCACCGGGTCAACATGAACCTTCAAGGATGTCATATGAATACCCTATGTATTCTAGTATCCTTTAACTAGGTTTGCAGTAGATTGTAATCTTTCTTTTTGATCAGAAGTCCTTAGCGAGTGTTCCAAAATTATAACTATTTTAAGATATTGCATTTAGTGGAACATCACACGGTTATTTAATGTTATAATTTGTATATAGTGCTTTTCGATTTTGTGGGTAAACTGTTGGACAATACTAGTGCACAGTTCCCAAGTCTTAATCTCGTAGATGGAAGTTTGTTGATTAACATTTTCAAAATTGCTGGTGTCTGAGGATTGGCGGCTCAGAGCGTTAGTCAATCGAGCCAAGCATACTCTAGGTCACATGTTCAAATCGCATTAAGCAAAAGAAGTTCAATAAAAAGAAAGAATTATGCAGGTTGTCATTTCTCTGCCCAGAATGAGCTTCCGAACGAGCTCGGTGTTGATCGAGATTGTAGTGGAACAAGAGTAAATTGAATATTATTTTTTTTTTACAATTTCTTAAAGCTATATTTGGTTTGTTAATTACAAATATGAAAACCCTAACTTGTAGCAACATTCTGTTTATGAAGCAATAAACCTTTGCAATTTATTAGTGCTGAAAAAAATGCCTTTCCTATTGCTTTCGATTGCATGCTTTCCTTCGTTTGTGTCTGACCAGAGGAGATAGTTACTAGCGACGAGAGGGGAGTGAGACTAAGAAGACATTCCCCTAGTGCTTCCATCAAGAGAAGCACTAGACTCACTATACAGGAGAACACCTTAAGGAACTATCCCTCCTTCAGTCAAATTCAATGCATTGTTTCATTGCCTGTGTATCAAGCTTCAAATCGCCACTTTTCACTTTAATGTATCTTGTGGGTGCATAACATGCAGATTTATGTCCAGAACATAAAAATAATCTAAGAGTTTAGAAACGAGTTTTATTGAGGTCTTGTCCAGGCCCTGTTGACCCATGCACAACATTGTGTTTTGCGCTTTCTATTTATTTTTCTAGTCTGATGTCTCTAGCACTTGTACAGGAGCCATACCTATCTCTATACGCATTTGCTAATAGCTTGTAAGCATGGTGTGAACCTTCAGGTTTGCTAGGGATTATGAGTTAGGATGTGTTTATTACAGAGAGCATTTTTTTTTTTTAATTCGGATTGGCAATAGTTTTGTGTCAACACCAATTCTTAGAATTTCAACTTATTTGTGATGATTAACTTAGATGTCCTTCTTGACCGAGTAAACATTTTGTTTAGGAAAATAGGTACCAGGTCATTTTTTTGTGGTTTTATATGGGTTATGATGATCTAACTGCATACAGTCACATTTCTTGTTATATTGTCAGTTGATTAGGTGACTCATTATGGATGTTGCACAAAAGAATTGTGGTCCTAGAATAAAAGATGTTACTCAAATTATTGAATCCTTTGATTTCCTTCAAGATTTCATCGTTTTACCCCTATTTGTTAAAATTTTCAATAGACCAGTCAAAATTTTGTTCAAATTTTCATCTAACCTTCTGGTTTTACACTTTTAAAGGTTAAATCTCGATACTAAAATTTCTTTTGTGACTAGTTTTAGAATATATTGACTGAAAGGAAGCTGATGCTATAAAACCCCTGATCCCCATCGCAGGTGTTTGGATAATCATACTGTAACAACCCTAGTTGTATATCTTACTTTGGTAAATTTGTAATGCATTTATTTTTATATTTGTTTTAAAAATTCTTTGTTTTGTTTGCAGGTTAAGCAGAGGGGAATGAGAGCTAGAGCTTGGAGCTGGGAACTTGGCCCTTAAGGGCCCAATTTATATTTAACCTAATACGTTTATTTAGGGTTTTGGGCCCTTAATACGTTTAATCCTTGCCCCCGTGCCCAAAACCTCCAGCAACCCCGGTGCCTGACTGATACAATCCCACTCCCAAAACTCTACTCCTCTCTACAAATCCATAGCCCCCAAAATCAATCACTCCTCCCCCATAGAAGGACCTCCCGTAAACCTCCTTTCCCTCTATATTCCTCCTTTCACCGACTTATGCCTTTACTCATTTACCTACCCCTCGTTAATGCCCCTTGTCCTCCCCTTTATTATTTTATCCTCTTGTAGAAAATATGATATCCCTTGTTGGGTACGTAACTTAATTTAACTATATAATTTATTATCCCCTTTTTATTTCTTTACCTTATTAATTAATGAGTTAATTAATACTTAAATTAATCATTGACAATCATGAATAACTAATTAATAATAATAAATTAGTTAATGTCATTTTAAGAAATAATTATTGTTTAGCTAATCTTTTAGGACAGTTAGATTATTAAATTAATTATAATTAATAATCCTTTACGTCTATTTAAGCAGGGTCGTTACATAAGATACCTTACTAAAATACACCTATGATATGATGCCTCTATTGTTGATATACAACACTGATATGTTGTTGATATATGCCTCTGATATGCATCTTCTATTTTTGATATACAACATTGATACGATTCTTTGGTATGATGCCTCTTTATCACTGATATGCACCTCTATTGCTTCACCCTTAACCTACTGTTGATAGGCGAAATTGACCGTCTGTCAACTGAAAAAGCGAGTCTGGTTCGGGGTTGTCTAAATAACCCAAGCCGTTTGGTATAACTCGTTCTGACAGGTTTAATGGCTCCGTTAGCCAATCTAAGAATCCTAAAAGAAACAAATAAAAGAGAGAAATAAATAACTAATTACTAGAAACTATATATATATGTACATATGTTTTAATGTAATTGTAGTAGTTGTATTTAAGCAGAAGATATACAAGTCTCATTTATTTACATGATTTACAAGCTGCAAGTTTTAATCGAAACTTACAAAAATTGATGTGAAAAATGATTGCTTCTAGGAAGCAGATAAAGAAAACACATAAAAATATTTATTGTTTTTTTTTTTATAAATTTAAACAATCTTGCAAAAAACGTTAATAAAACATTAACATCTGGATAGTCAAAGCTGAACCATACATTGTAGTTTCAATGATATACAAATGACATAAAAATACAAAGAAGCTATCCTATCAATGAATTAATCAGGTGTATCCAAGCATCTGCATGAGTGGTGAACATCCAACTGCTATGTCCAAGAGAGAAATCTGCAATGAACCTTATGACTGTTCTAAATAAATTTATAACATGTATTGGCAGCTTAGGTTTTAATGACAGAAAAGGAAACACAAACATAAACCTATGCTATCATAATTATACATGATTACAACAAGATAAATCTGGAAGCAATCTATCCATTTTATCATTCAATTTAAAATTCAAAGATAAATCTCATTATTTAAATAGAAGATATAATCACATCATTTGTATTTTGATGAAGCAAATGGTATATGGTATTTATAATATAAACCTCCTACACATCACAGATCATTTAATCTAAAGATATCATACCTACACATGTAAAAAGATTAAAAAAACATAAATAACAACATTATAAACAAAAGGCTAAAGCCAAAATGCATATATGTCATTCTATTAAGTTTTTGGTATCACTTGTCCATTCTGTACTCCTGGAAGAATTCTTTTGGATAATAGACTTTAAAGATTGGAAACATTAATACATAAATGATAATAATTAACCATGTATTGATAAAAAAGACTAAAACTATTTAAATCAATGCATAATCAATTATTCAAAGAATATGAATATATTATATGAAAATAAATCAATTTTACTCACACGACAAAAGCCATTAAGAAACCTGGAATTCCATATTCTTCTTTGAAAATACTTGTCCATTCTCCCAAAGATTCCAGCCATCCATTACTCCATTTGAAAAGAAATAAAAAGTTTACAAAAACAATAATATACAAAAGAGAAAGGATTAAAATCCTCCTCTCCAATTGTTTTATCTCCTTGGCTCTGATCTTTCTCATATATTTATAAAATGAATGAACAGTCTGAGCATCACTATTAATTTCTGCCACCTGAAATTTGCCTCGAAAATAGACCCAAAAATCTCTCAAATCATGCATTTGTTTGTGAAAATATCTACATGAAAGGTAAATGGTTCCATTTTGGTTCTGGGTTTTCAACTGTCTCTTCAAATTCCTCACGGTTTGGCTACAATCAATTTTGTAAAATCAGTTTTTTGATCTTGACACCTTTCCAAATTTTATCTGTTGTTGCTCATAAAATTATTTGTAGCAATCCAAAAATATTTTTGGATCAATCATCTTGAACGTATTTGGATAATAAAATTAATCCATGATCAGATCCGTATCAAATATTTGATAATAGAAACCTGTGAAAGAAAAAGAATACTAAATTAATAACTTAAAAATTAATAACCTAAAAATTGTGAATAAAGCAAAATTTAGAAAAATCAAAAAATGAATTTAAACTAACTATAACTTATAAACAAACATTATTTATATTTTTTTTCAAATATGATCTAGAAGCTTCAAGTTAATGAATAAAAAATATTAATTTATTTTACAAAATCAAACAAATGATAGATAATTCTTTGATTATTATTATTTTGAAATGAGATGCAAAATGAAAAAAGAAATTAATTAATTAACATCACCAAATGATTTCATGAAAATGAGAAACCAACCAAGATATTATTTGATGAAGTATTGAACACATTATTCGAAATTGTCAAACTTGCTAATGAGCAAAAGAATGAACACATAATCATAATTTAAACTAAAGTAAACATTTGATAAAAATTAACGTTTTTGTTTAAATTGAGATTTTTATGCTCGTTTCTAAATTTTGACATATACTCTTGTAATGAATGTCTCATACTAAATTAAACGTCTTAAGTTTGTCTCAAAGCAAGCTAAGGTATGGAACTATTTGAAAAGGTTGATTCTGTAGCTCATCGGATTCTAATAGGGGCCCTTTAAATTTTGTAAAATTTTAGGGGGAGTTGTTGGGGCCCAACAAATGGAAACTTATTGGGTGAAGCCATTATCTTTGATCTAGTAAGATTTCATCTCAGGAAGAAAAGAATAAAACTGATAAAAATGTTTAAGCTCCCTGGAATCAATTCACTCTCAGACCATATAGTAATAGGATAAGCTCAATGTTATAACGAGATAATAGAATTTTCTTTGCAGAAGATTATGACCTGAAATAATTTCTTAATCAAAGAGTCACGATGTTTATAAAAGAACTTAAATAGTGTTGACAGAACCACTGCTGCTAGTAGGTGTTCATAGCCTTGACAAGGATGTCATTTAACCCACTCGAATTCTTTAATCCCATCCAAATTTTGTATCCACATGATATATATTTCCATAAAAGTTAACATAAAAACATATACCTACTACCTCTCGACCTGACATTGCTTCATTGCCAACAGGCATGTTCAGTACCCTGACGAAGTTGTCTTGGTATCATGTGTTGATTTACCCGCTGCCAGCAAGCCTTTTAAGTACCCCGACATGTTTTGTAATAACCCTCCTAGTTAAGGACAACTACTCTGTCAACCAGTGCAAATTTTTTTTGTTTGTTAAAGTGTGTGCACGTGTGTAGAAGAAAAAAACCCCTCGACTCTACGTCACCACTCGAACCAATAGGACGCAAGTAAGACGAACACAATCAAGACGACCCGACATATCACAGTGACAACAAGAAACAAACGCCCCTGGACATGAGGCATGAAACTAGCAGCTGTAAGAAGAAACAAACACCAGGGGTTAGGCACAGTAATCTCACAGAATGAAAGAATCCAATAGTAGAGTCGCAGTAGTGGAACTGTGCCTTTAAACAGCCCGAGACTACTGATACGGCTGAGAGTGTGTCGCAAGAGTGGAACTGTGCCTTTAAACAGCCCGAGACTCTTGATACGGCACTGGATTCCTTCCACCGGATTTACACACAGACATAAATACTAAGCTACAAGAGGTGTCTATATCCCGCCCGACACGAACATACTACGCAATACAATACCACTAGGTACTACAAAATCAGGGACAATCATGACCTCTACGGGAGAAGCAAGTCAGGAGGACTCAATTCGACCAACCACTAATGAGACCCGAAGACATCAATCAAGACCAATTGTTCCATTACTTATCATTAACTGACATAACTTTATCCTAAGGTACAACCAATAATTTCCACCCCCATATGTTGTTATAAGGTCAATAGGCACTAGTTCAGGGACAAGCAAGAAGCGCAAGCGCATTGCATTTTCTTTTATTGCCATAATTGCGCAATGATATCATACCATAATGGTAATCCCTCCAACATTTACAACCTCCATATTATCCTGCCTTTCCTGCCAATTATCACCATTTTGTAATAACCTTACAATTAAATAGCCGTGCAAATTAAACCTCGTCGTTAGTATTTCCATTTAAACAATATTGACATCGCAATTYRACATCATCATRAACATTTCAAATTAAGCCAATAATAACATTGCGATCTAAACATCRTCAYGAACATTCMTTTAACAAATATTAACATTGCCACTTAAGCATCCTCRTTAACATTGCAATTATACAATTACTCAACATTGCATTTCAACCAACATTAACATTCAATTAATAATATTACTATTGCAATTAAACAATTATTCATCATTGCAATTCTACCAACATTAGCATTCAATTAATAATATTACCATTACATTTAAACTATTACTTATCATTGCAATTCTACCAATATTAACATTCAAGCAATAATATTACTATTGCATTTAAACTATTACTTATCATTGCAATTCTTCCAACATTAACATTCAATTAATAACATTACTATTGTAGTTAAACTATTACCTATCATTGCAATTCTGCCAACATTAACAATTCAAATAAATGATATTAATATTTCAATTGAACAAGTAGTACCAAGGCAATTAAACGAAAGTTAATATGGCAGTTAAACTAACATTCCCATTGCTAGTTTAACGATTAATCCCATACCTTACAATAACCTCACCACCATTAAGGGCAAACGATATCATAAATTGAAAGGAGGAATATAAGGAAAAGTCTCTTAATATTAATTATTTCCACCCATTGTACACGTATTGCATCACCTTACACGATATATACATATCATTATATATAAACAAATTATTGTTTTTTTTTTTTTTCAAAAACTTTCAACGTTCACTAAAGAATAAGTGCAGCATAAGCAGCGCACCTGTATGTAAGATCATCAGACAGACGTCAGTGTTCAAGCATCCATCCATTGAATAATTATTTAGTTAGATAGCAAAGGTTGAGGTAGTCTTGGAAAGAGGGTCGAGTTTTTGTTAAGTGCCAGGTGTGGAAGGAAGGCGCCAAAGGAAGTTTAAAATGTTAAACCATACAAGTGTTGAATGCACCAAGAGGAGAACATTATGTGATCAGATGAAACAGCGCCCAGCTAGAGATAATGTCTTTGAGGACCTATCGGGCTTTGGAAAAGCAGAGGATGAGAAAGACAACGCATGTGAGCCCAATACCAAATTTTTTACAGGATCGAATGTTGACAAAGAGAGCCTGTGGATTGTTTGCGAACTGGATTTTCTCTTAATAGTGAAAATGATGCGTTCCAACGTGGTTACGTTTTGATATTCACAAACCAAATTTCCTCAATGTAAATGTTAAAGGAAAGCCAATATTCTTGTATGAAAGAACATCAAGGGCTCCATAATGCAGCACATGGTGCTTCATCTATATATCCTTAGTGACTTCATCTTAGATGGTTTGGAAATTATTTTCTACATCAGAGGGTCTTTTTTTTAAGAACCCTAAATGTTGTTTCTAATTTTCACAGTATGAAAGTGATGAATGTTATTGGATGTGATAATGTATGCTATCTTAGGAACAGGTGGAAAAACACTTAGAACCTCATTTTGAACGATAGAACAGCTAGTGCCAACCTCCAGACATTTTGCAATGACCATCATCTATTTTTAGAGCGTAAATACCTCAGTTTCAGTTTAATTCCTTAGTTGGTCTCCATATTAACAACATTTATTAATATTACATCTTGATTTACGTTATAGCCACTCTAGTGACCTGTGCACTTTTGGATTTCCAAAATCTAAGGTGGGAACAGAGAGATCATGCAATCTGGAGGAGGATAATAATGTCTATACCACGCAAGGAATGGCAGACCGGATATCTAGGGTTTCGGTGTACGAGTTCTGCTGCACATCTGTAAGGCGCGAGTTTAGAACAATATACGGGGGTGGAAGCCTGCGTCTTAATCCAATCGCAGATGGCTTCCAATGATACTAGCAATGCAAGAAACGAATGAAACACCCAAGGGGCTATGACCGTAGTTTTAATAACAAAAATTTACCAATCAGTAATTAAAATTTAGTGTTTTAGATAACAGTAATTAGAATTAAAATAGCCGTAGATTAATTTGCAACCAGAAAGAATATCCCCAATTAAAGTATCAGCAGCTAAAATTAGCAGTAAAACAAATCAATAGTTCACTTGCACTAACTAAATTGCGTCCAGGATTCAACAGTTGCACCCGGTATCTATCCCTAAATTGACATTAATACATTACCCTAGCGTAGCTTAATGTAAAATTTCAATGATGAATAATCTCTAAATCTGGCAGTGAGTTAAGACAGCAGTAACCACAAGAAGGCAATGAGGTTTATATCACAAGTGACGGAATATAACAATACAATTTTACTGGAATACGGAAGGGAACAATCCAATACCACAACCCAGGCCATGAATACAACAACCCAGCCATAAATTAAAACACGGGCCACGTGTGTGGACGCCCGGTAATAGATTAAACGCCCAGGGTGAAAAAAAAAGGAAAACCCACAGAAGAAAAGGACGCCCCCTGTGTATAAAAATGCCCAGTAACAGTAGAAAACCCACGGAGATAAACAACCTCCCAACACAAATAATCAAACGCCCAGGCGCATATAATCGCCTAAGGTAGAAGAGCAAGTCTACGGCACAGAATACACACCCAGGTGGAAAGAAGGTTACCTACTGACAAAAACACCCACGACAGATTCATACGCCCTCCAACATTCTCAATACTCCGTGTTCAACAAATATCAGTATATTTTAAAACGCCCAACAAAAATCAACACCTTCAGCCCAAGCAAAGAACCCACGGAATGGTAAAAACGAAGTAATACAAACCCAAACACTTTAGCAAAAACCCTAAAACTGTACCATTGTAAAAACGAAAATCTTCAGAGTTTAAGGACAAGGAAAGGACAAGTTACACCCATACCATCATAATCTCAGCAGTAACTCACCATGCAATCTACCCTACTTAGTTCAGGAACTTACCTTTGCCTTATTTGCTTGCCGTGACGATTCCTGTGCTCTTGCCGCTCCTGCTCCTACTTGCCGACCGCAAAGAACCCACGGGTACCTCCCAGCCAAACGCTAGGGGTACTCGTCTTCCCCCTCAGCCCCCGAGCCGCAAGGGGGCCACACACAATCAGAGAGTAACTAGCTTCTCAGCTCGCCTCCAAGGCTGAGCTACCACTCAAGTCTGCTGAGAATCCCCAACTCCTACAAGAAATCAGTCCAGTCCCTACTTTCACAGCATAACAATACCAATCTCAAAAAATTCCCCCTCTTTCCCCCTCTCCCTTTCTTTTATCCAGTCTCAAACCCTAATTCTTCTTTTTCTTAGGTTTTCCCCCCTTTTCCCTTTTGATTTTCTTATTTTTCTTTTTAATTTATCTTGTTTATATTATTTCATTTTATTTTTCTTTTCAAAAACTCAAAGAGCATGTGCGCTCATTATTAAATTCCTTTTATTTTCACATGCTTAACTTTATTTGTTTACAATTTGTTTATAATATAAATATACATATATATATATTTTCATTTTTCTATTAATAAGCATGCATTCATCATTGTAGTTTATCATTATCCATCATTTAAATTTACCATTAATATATATATATATATATATATAGGATAAAGAGAGATTAGGGTGATGGCAAACATGTATAGGGGAAAAGTAAGTGTATTACATAAAACGGATAAAGAGGAATTACGGGGAGGGATGGCGATTTAGTAATGTGAACTCGACAAGTAAAAGGGAGATGGATACTAGAAGGTCAAGGCGATGGAGGGTAGTTTAAAAGTAGACATGGATAGTGAGAGGTTAATGGTCCGAGTTATTTTTTTTTTGTTTTTTTTTTTGAAATTCTCTTTTATTAAGGTCACACTAAATTCCCCCTCCCTTTTCTAGAAAATCTTAGGCTTAGGGTTTAGATTTTGAGCTAGGTGACGATTGGTTAAGGGAATTGCTTACGGTTTTATTCAGGTGCTGAAGACTTAGGGATAATTAGGCTGACTCCTTCAACCACATTATAGCGACGTGCCCTTCAGGTCGTACCACGTGCACCAAGGGTGCCACTCACCTCTTGAATTTTTTTTGGACGACGTGCCCTTCAGGATGCACCACGTGCTCCAAGGGTGCCACTCACCAACTGAGTTTCTTTATGCGACGTGCCCTTTAGGATGCACCACGTGCTCCAAGGGTGCCACTCACCATCTGGACTGATTGGTAGACCTCTATAACCCTTGGAGTCAACACTCCGCTAGGTGAACTTGTAGGAGACTAAGGGTTCTAAGGAATAAGGCCCCCGCCTTATTGCGCGCCCCTTAGAATCATCATGAGAAACTGTCGCAGTCGTCCCTCATGGCATCGTGGGTCCTCTCGAACTAGGTAATCGTTAACCTACAGTTCGAGCCACGGCGGGAGTGCTAGCAGGCGGTGGCAGGGCTGTTGTCCACCAATCTCCCTCAACCTCTCTGCAATCGTGTGTGGCCCCTTTAATCCATATGTGAGTCAGGTCGGCAAGCTATCGTTAGCCTGCATCACCAATAATCATGTCAGAAATGTCAACATCAAATCATCAAATCAAATGAAACATCATAATAAACATATCAACCCAAAAGCACACTCCCTGACTTAGTCCGGAGTCCAAGGGGGTTCTACCGATGCCTCTGCATCCTCAAGGTCAAAAACCCTGCACACTCAATAAAACTGAGTCAATAGCACCCATCTACATCAAATAGTAACACATCATGTCATCTGTCAATCACATCATAATCCCATATAAAAGGTCTAACATCAAAAGGATCCAGATCACTTGCGAGCAAGTGTCCTCAAATAATAAGTGTTCTCAGTGCGCCAGAGCGGGATGTTACATACACCCCCTCTTGGTCTAAACTTTGTCCCGAAGTTTCTCAGTATAATGTAGAAATAAAGTATCATAGTATCATAAGTCTATCCATCAAACAAAAATGGAAACTGGTGACGCATATCATCCGCGTCCTCCCAGGTTGCCGAGTGTGGACTATAACTGTCCCACTGGACCTTGACCTGATCTATCGTTCGACGTCGTAACTGTCGAACATGATGATATAAGATGCAGACCGGCTCAGCCATGAGCACTCCCTCATCCGATACCTGTAAGGAACTCAGGTCAATCACATGTGTAGGATCACTAATATAACGTCTCAAAACAGATACATGAAAAACTTCGTGCATACGCCTCAAAGAATGAGGTAAGTCTAGTCGATAGGCCATGGGCCCCTTTCTCTCCACAATATCGAAAGGTCCCAAGAACCTAGGAGAGAGTTTAGCTCCCTTTCCAAACATGATTGAACTCTTATGCGGTTTAACCAGCAAGAAGACTCAATCGTCGACCTCGTAGCTACGGTTGAATCGGTGCGCATCGACATAACTCTTCTGTCGATCTTACGCTTCTTTAATCCTTTGTCTTATGGATTGCATCTGCTCTTCCATTTCTTGGATCACTTCTAGTCCCACTAGGACCCTATCCTCAAGCCAATCCCAACTCAAGGGTGTCTGACACGGTCGCCCATAAAGAAACTCAAAAGGCGCCATCTTTATGGTGCTTTGATAACTGTTGTTGTAAGCGAACTCTACTAGAGGCAAGAATTCCTCCAAACGCTTTTGTTGGTCCATCACATACATGCACAACATGTCTTCCAAGGTTTGGTTCGTACGTTCTGTCTGTCCATCCATCTCTGGGTGATATGCAGTACTAAAGTTAAGCTGGGTTCCCAAGGCCTCTTGGAAACTCATCCAAAATCGTCCATTAAACACCGATCCTCGATCGGATATAATCTTTTTAGGCATGCCATGCAGCCTCACAATCTCACTGATGAAAACTCTCACTATGTCAGGTGCCTGATACGTCGTACGCACAGGAATGAAATGAGAACTCTTCGTCAGAGTGTCTACTACTACAAAAATTGAGTCGTGTCTCCTTGCCGTCAGTGGCAATCCAACAATAAAATCCATCGATATAACTTCCCATTTTGATTCTGGAATGGCATGTGGTTGAAGTAATCCTGTTGGGTGTCTATGTTCAGCCTTTACCTGCTGACACTCTAGACATCTAGCCACAAAGTTAACTATGTTGGCCTTCATTCTCTTCCAGAAGAATAATGGTTTGAGGTCTGCCCTCATCTTCGTAACTCCTGGGTGAGCGATGTAAACTGCTCTATGAGCCTTGCTCAGGATCAACATCCTCAACTCGTCATTTGGCGGTACGTAAATCTGACCTCTAAACCTCAATAACCCATCGTTATCCAAGGAATATCCCTCATATCGTGGTACCGTCATCGTGTTTTGTCCGATAAAATCCTTGACTTCCTTGTACCAGTCATCATCACGCTGTAAGGTGATAATCTTCTCACGTAGATTTGTCTGAAGAGGTAACACCGAAACGATGCATGGCCTCTAACTCAAAGCATCCGCCACTCGGTTCACTGTTCCCTTTATGTAAGTAATCTCGAAATCGTACTCGCTAAGCAATTACGACCAACGTCGTTGTCGCGCGTTCAGGTCGCTTTGCGTGAAAATCAGTTTTTAATTCAAATTTTTGTCCCACGAGGCAGTGTCTCCAAACCTTCAAGGCATATACGATGTCTAGTAACTCCAAATCATGCGTCGCGTAGTTCTCCTCATGCCTTCTCAACTTCCTCTAAATGTAAGCAATCACTCATCCGTCCTGCATCAAGACTCTGCCTAAATCTTCCTTGGATGCGTCCGTGCATACCAAGAAGTCTGCGTCCATGTCAGGGACCTCTATTATTGGTGCGGTTGTCAATAACTCTTTAAGCCTCTGAAATGCTTCCGCGCATTTCTCTGTCCAAACAAACTTCTTGTTTTTCTTCTGCAATTCCGTGATCGGATTTGCTATCTTCGAAAAACCCTCGACAAACCGTCGATAGTATCCTGCTAATCCCATAAAACTATGCACTTCTGTGACATTCGTAGGCGCAGGCCATTCCATAATAGCCTCAACCTTGGATGGATCCACAGCGATACCCTCGTCGGAGATGACATGCCCTAAGTAGTGAATTCTAGATTGGTAAAAAGAGAATTTGGACAACTTCCTATACAATTTGTGTTCTCGTAAACATTGTAGTACCAAGCGCAAGTGCTCATCATGCTCCTCCATCGTCCGAGAGTAGATCAAGATATCGTCAATGAATACTTGGAAGAACTTGTCCAAGTACTCGCAGAACACCCCGTTCATCTAACTCATGAATACCCCTAGGGCATTTGTCAGTCCAAACGGCAAAACAGTAAACTCGTAATGTCCAAATCTTGTCTTAAAGGCGGTCTTAGGGATGTCATCCTCCTTGATCCGTAACTGGTGATATCCGGATCGTAAATCGATCTTGGAGAACTGTAACGACCCCTTCGCTACGTCTACGAATAGCGAAGTACAATAGGAAAAATTTTTCTTTTTCTTTTCTTTTTTTAAAAATAAGATATTAACAACATCACCTAATGCACTAAGGTGACACATGATCAAAATATAAACAACACT
>ML831503.1:73118-95429 GCA_009831015.1 Picea engelmannii | reverse complement strand
TGACCATGATGATATGACTAGGATTGAGAGGAAAAATGGACTCTAAGACTAAGTGACAAGTGGACACTTCACTACTTTATTGGGAAAATGAAAAATAATAGAAACTGGAATAAAACCTACCTACTTAATTCACTCCCTATGACAAGAGTGCAGGGGAACCTTCTTCAATGAGCATAAATATAGGGTTTCAAGCATGTGCCATTCACCCATCCTAGTCGAAGAACACCATCAATTTGCATAATTTGAACATCTCTGGATTCTTGGACTTCTGCAACTATGAAAGGTCCAAGCCAATGCATCTACAAATTTACCATATGTTTATGATACTTACTTTCATACAACAACACTTGGTCACCTTGAGAAAAAAGTCATATTCTTGATATTACTATCATGCCAAGATTTTTTCCTTGTTTTTTCCACAGTTTAATGAAAGTCTAATAAAAACCTTGTTTTCTCCAATTCCAACAATGTTGTAACCCATTCTGCAACAGAATCAACATCTGTCATAAGAATTACTTGCGCAATGCATACACTGAGAATAATGAATTTAGTCAGCACTACTTCTTCTCTTCCATAAACCAGCTGAGAGGGAGTATACTTGTGTAATTTTTTAGTAGTAGTGTGATAGGCCCAAATAACAACATGAACTTTCTCATCCCAATAATATCAAGAGGCGTTGTAGACTTTAGTCAATTCCTTCTCCAAAATCTTATTAAAATCTTCCATTGTTCCATTAGCTTGCAAATGATAAGGGCTACTCTTATGATGCTGGATAAAAAATTCTCTAATAAGGGCGGTGATTTTTTGACTCATGAAATGAGCTCTTTGGTCACTAGTTAAACTTCTAGGACACCCAAACCAAGTGATCAATAAACATGAGGCTTATAGCCTATCAATCTCACCAACACGGAAATATTTATAAACATATAATATTAGCTTAGTGGATGACATAAAAAACTCAACAAATCAACCACAAGTCGAGTCGGCCTGAATAAATATGGAGTCAACTACCCAGAACTCGAGTAAGAAAAAAAATGAGTCAAAAATATGTGGCAAGTCGGGTCAAAGGAATGCAAGCCTACCAATTTGAAATGACTCAAGTCGAATTTTTCCAAGTCGAGTTGGCGGCAATGCAAGTCAGCCAAGGGATGACTGTCGGTTCACTCAGGAAGGGAACTCGACCAAAAAGGAATCCAAGTCAAAATGGGTCGACCCGTGGGGAAAACAAATAGATACGAGGTGGATTCAATGACCAACTGTGAAGGGAAAACTATGGTAAGTCAATTTAGCAGCCAACAACTATGTAGAAAGTCTATAGACGAATTTGATATCCCAAGGCGTATTAAAACGTTCAGATGATGGATTCGACAACCAACGATGTAAGAAAACGTTTTGGGACGAATTTTGGTGACTCACGATGCACAAAAAAGGTATGGAAGTTGGTTGTATCATTCACGGACAAAGAAAAATTTATAGAAGTCTATTTGACATTTGAGTATGGAGGAAAAACGTTTTGGGGTGAAATTGATTGTCGATTGAATTGAAAAAATGTGTATTTGGTCTGTGTATTTCCCTGAATTTTGATATATATACCATATATGATTTATGGGAAATGGAAAACCACTAAGCAAGGTCAAGAATGTTCCCAATGAATCAAAAGCAAAATTAGAAATCCCCAAATGAAAAGTAACGAATCTGGAAAGATGGTTGTCGATTTCTCAAACTGAAAATCAAAGCACTAATATGGTTAAAGAGTTGAATCTGGAAAGATGATTGTTGATTTCTCAAATTGAAAATCAATGCACTAATATGGTTAAAGAGTTGTTAGTCTTCTTTATGAACCCATGAAGACCATATTCATATAAAATGAACTCAACCAATAACTGACATGACGTTCTCTTCGCTGAAACATACATGGGCGACCATTAAATTATAGTACACACATTAACCATTCCTAAATAAATACAACCACAATAATCATCACACATAAAATCATAATTTACCTTGGAAACCCAAATGGGAAAACCAAAACTCTTTTGGCTTCGACCATGCTCTTATTTATTCAACAATGGGAAAGTTACATGCTCTTTGGTACATGTCTATACTCCTCAGTGACATCTCGACAACCTCTCTACATCATTCATAGACAAAGAACCCCTTTTCCATTGTGGGGAAACATATTATAGTAGACTATGTCAACTGAGAGGTTAGTTGGAAGGTCAAGCGTCCTCGACGCTTCATCTTCTCTTCAGTCTGTTATTCCTTATTCTCTTTATTTGTTTGTCTGTTATCCCACGTGGAAAGGGTCTCGTGAAGTCTCATTGTTTCTTTACAAAATGTTTCCTGACTTTACATATATTACATACAAAATGAAAATCATATGTGATGGCATGGGGCCCTTCACTCCAACAAGTCAATCTCCTTCTTCATCCATAGCCTTAAACTATTCTCATGATGATCATCTTAGAGTCCTGTGCCGATAACTAATTGTTCTTGTCGGATCCGATTTGGATCACCAAGTAATAATGTTTTAAAAGATAAATTTTGTTGTTGTATCTATAGAACAATCTTTGATAGGTTGAGCTTCAACCCAGTGAGTCACATAATTTGTTGCGGTAATGATATATCTCACCTTATAATGTCTTATTGGTGGATTAATAGGACCTATGAAGTCAACAACCCATTTCTCAAAATCTTATAGTTCTCGAACACGATGTAAGGGAATCTCATCCCTGCATGATGGCTTACCAATCCTTTGAAAAACATCACATGCTCTAGCATATTCTTTAGCATCTTTAAAAATAATGGGCCACCATAAGTCTTCTTGAAGCACCTTTTGCACAATAGTCTTACCTCTTACATGACCTCCCACAAATCCACTATGATATTCCCATAAGATTTCAGGCCTTTCATGATCCAATGCACACCTCCTAAGAATATTATTTAGTCCCAATTTATATAACTTACCTACAATCAGCTGGTAATATGTTTCATGAACCACCAAATTTTTGTTCTGTGTTGCAGACTAACCATTGGGAAAAACACCAGTAGTCATGACCTATGCAATTTCAGAGAGGTAATTTGAAACAACTTCAATCTTAAATATATCAACATCTGAGAGCTAGTCATCTACAAATCTACCAGTTTCACATGATTCCAACCGAGATAAATGGTCAAGGCCGACATTCAAATTTATGGGCCTTACACCAACTTCAAAAGAAAACTCCCAGAATAGAAAAATCCATATGCAAATCATTCCTTCCAATACAAGCTTATAAACCAAATACTTCAAAGTCGAATGATCAGTGAAAAACTTGAAAATTTCTCCCAAAAAGTAGTGTATGAACTTCTGAAAAGCATACACCATAGCTAAACCTTCCCTTTATGTAGTGATATAGTTACGCTCGACTTGAGATAACTTTCTACTGGTAAAATATATAGGATGATCCAAATTACCTTCATCGGGTTGCACAAGAAAAACACCCAAAGCAGTACTAGAAACATCAATATGAACATGAAATTCAACTTGCCAATTTGGATATGTCAAAATCAGAGCACTACTTATCTTCTCTTTTAAAATATTAAAATCTTGATCACATTCAGGGGTCAAGCAGAAAGCTTCAACCTTTTTCAACAACTTCTCCAGATGGGCAGTTATACTTGCGTAATTCCTTATGAACATTCAGTAATATCCAATATGACCCAAAGTGGATTGCAACTGCTTGATATTTGGAGGGGGGGGGGCATATCAATAATGACAACTACCTTTGCAGGATCAACCAAAACTCCTTCTCTACAAAAAATGTCCTAACAGGTTTCCAAAGGGCACACAAAAAACACACTTTTTAAGGTTTAATGAAATATTTGTAATTATATGCAGTGGTCAAACATCAACCAGAGTAGCCCAATGTGTTTTCTCAGGAGGTTGTATATAGTCCAATCATCAATGTAAACTTATAATAACTTATGGTTAAAGTCTCATAATGCAACAACAACAATTTTGGTGAAAACAACAAGGGGATTCTTAATCCCAAAGGGCATGAAATTTTAAGGAAAAGATCCCAATTCCATAGTAAAAGTGGTCTTCTTCTTATCTTCCTCTGCAACCTAAACTTGGTGATATCCTGAAAACCCATCAGTAAAGGAATACACTTATTTTCTAGCCACATGATCCAACACTTCATCACTGAAAGGAGTAGGGAAAGGATCATGAACACATGATGAATTCAAACTTATATAGTCAACACAAACCCTTTTGTACTTGATGTCTTTCTTATTATGTATAATAATTGGATTGATCTAGCCAACTTCATCAAAGGGGAAGATTAGTCTAGTTGCAAGCATCCTATCAATTTCCTTCTTAACCTTTTCTTTGACCCTAGGATTTAAGCGATAAGGCCCGTGTTTGATTGGTTTGACATTAGTTTTGGAATCAAGTTATCCCAATAGTCTGCCACAGAATCCAACTTAGGGTGATCCTCACTCTCAATATTCATATTCCATATCTTTAAAGGCTTGGTATATGAACTACACACATCTCTTGATTGATTATCTTTAACTTATCTTGTCCTTGTAGATTCCTTAAAAGTCAGATGCCTAAGTTAATCCAAATCTTCATTATCTTTATCAATCTTGCCGCAAGCCTGTTATAACACGAATTGCCACCCCAAATTACATTTGTGAGTTTTCCTAGTCCTTTCCTCAGCTTGCAAACCTTAATCCTACTCTCCTTCATCAAAATTATCTTAAAAAACCAATATCTTTGTCGATGTACGTTATTCATCAATGTGAAACTAGCATACATACGCTATTTTCTAGTGTGCAACTTGCGTACATACACTATTTTCTAGTGTACAAATCGCATACACCCCCAATTTTGTGAAAAATAAAAATATTTTGTATCTTTGGGAGGGGTTTACGAGTTTTCCCAGTCCCAAACCTCCAATTTCCTGTACACAATGGAATGTAACCATCTCAACTTATTTATGATGGTATATGAGCACCTATGGGGGTGCATATGGGGGGAGCCAACCTTGGTGGAAGAACATGTTGTCAGTTTGCAAGATTCCTTATTCCCTTAATCTCTGAGTAGTATCCCTTGATCTGGAAATTTACTATCGAGTATCTCTTCCTCTCTCCTATGTGATTGTTGGATGTGTTCTTATCCCTTCCAGATTATGTGAGGAAGTACTCCATTACTGAGTTGATGCTTGAAGAGTTTAGTGGAGGAACTCAGACGGTTGGTTTCAAGGCATTGCCATAGTCAAAATCAGGTTGTAACTTACCTATTCATTCTAATTAATAAAAGAGTTAATTTTTTCCTCCAATCTATGTGCAATTATGTTTAACTAGTTATTATATGTTGAATTTGATTTACATATCTAGATTTACATATTGCATTTATAATTTAATTTGATAGTTATCTTGCTCCATTATCTACTTGGTTTCTTTTGTAGGCTCGTAGAGACAAAGGCCTAGATCAATTCAAAGGTCGAGAGAGAGGATCTTTCACCAAACATTTGGATACAAGGTGCGTGATCCTTCTTTCTATCTTCTAAGTAATCATTTCTTTATTGATCTGTATATTGGAGGTTAGGTTCAATATTTTAGATACGGTTATGATTTGTTATGACATAGACCCAAGGTCATAGGTATAAAATCTCGTAACATAATTGGTGACCATACTGGGGATATTTTTCTCCTAGTTTGGATTGGTTAAAGGGATCTTATGATTTTTTGTTTTTTCTTGTTTTTTGGGCTTGTTTTCAAAGAATTTACTATCTTAGAAGTCTTTTCTAGTTTCTAGAAGTTTCCTTATTATTTGCAATTTCTCTTTTTTGAGTTTTTGCTAAGGTGTACATGCTTTGGCTTTGTATGAACTACGTATATACATGATTCACTTCAGTTTTAGTAGCATACATACACTATTCATAGTGTACACAGTCGCGTGCACTTATGAAGTGTTGCTCTTGGGGCCATTTTCTAATTTCCGGGAAGTTCTGGGATGGTTGTTCAACATTTCTTGAACCTTCTCTCATTGGTTTTTGTCTTTGAATGTTATATCAAGTCTTTGTAAACTTGAAAATTTGACTAAAAGTTCTTTCTCTTGATTGGTTTAGCTTTTTGGATATAAGGGTTTTAGGTGGGTTGAAAGGTTAGTCTTGAGTGGATGGAATATACAAAGTTGCATTGTAGTTGCATTCTATCTCTTTTTAGTATCAAAAAAGAAAAAATATCTTGGTTGTTGGTTGTTTCTTCTCTTGTTCCCTTTCCTCTTAATTTTTTCAAGAAAATAACTTATTTTCTAGCACTCGGGTCTTTTATGCATTTTTCTTGTTTTGAAAAAGTTTTTGATTTCGGTTTTGAGGAGCCTTTTACAAAAATAAAGAAATATTGTTTGCAAAGGTCCTTTAAACTCCATTTTGAATTTATCCTAGGGTGACAATATAGTTTGCATTGACATTCAAAAGAAAATAGAATTTGAGGATTGCATTTCAAAGTAATCTTAGATCTCACATACAAACACAAATATATCTTTTTCCATTTTGAAAATCTCGTAGAAGAAGTGTGTTGCACCTTTTCATTTGAAGGACAAGTTGGTTTATTAAGCACAATGTTCTTGAATATTTCGCTTATTGAGCCATACAAACAACATCAATTTCACTTATGTATCCTTTTATTAAAAACAACCACAAAAATAAATGTTAAATTTAAAATTTACAAGACTTTGTTTCTAGGGTTCACAAACAAGTTTAGGGTTAGGGCCTTGGATTAGGATTAGAGACATAACTATCCAAGGTTGGTAAACAAACATAGGAGTATGAGAAAGGGAGAGTTCAAATTAAATTGTCGTAATAGATGAGAGCCTCCTCTAACATAGGAGCTAAACATGAGGTTGTGTGAGGAAGAGTAGAGGAAATAACCCCTCTGAAACTCAACCAAGAGTAGCAAATTGAGCGTATTGGGGGGTTTTTTCCTGAAGTGAATTAGCTGGATTATTTTTGAGGAAAAATATGAAGGCATAAATATAAAAGAGATATAAAAAATAAATATAAAAGAGATATAACAAATAAATACAAAGAGATATGGAAAGGAACACAGTAATACAATAAATATTAGATTCTATTAATGACTATCTGAAATACAAAAGACTGTAAATGCAAAAACACACAAGCTAGCTAGAATGGTGGTAGCTTATCTTTTAAAAGAGATGTGTTGGCTACACTCATTCGCAAGAATATGATTACAATGAGGCTCCAAAGGAATTTTTAACATAAATCATAAATGATAAAATCCTAAACATAAAAAAACCTAACCCTAGGAGATGAAGCGCCAAAAGTCACGTGGGACCCGATGGGGTAAGTTGGTACATCAACTTCCTGGGGTCATAAATTTTGCATAAAATCCTAATTTTAGGCAGATGATAACTCCTTGGAAATAAATATTTGAGTAATACACATGTTGTTGTCACACTTTGGCTAAAGTTGTCACACTTTGGCTAAATCCTATCGTGTGACAATATCGTTCCCAAAAAACGCCATTTAGGGCCTCAAAATGGCCCCAAAAGTTTAGGACACAAAAAAATGCCAAAATGGAAACTAGTATTTGAGAAAGTGGAATAGGTGGGTGCCCACCAATATCCACCTGGATAATTCCTCCCCCTCTAGGAAGCAATGGTATCCATTGTGTCAAGTTCCTGCATCATATGCATAAACTTCTGTTGAATCTGATCCTTGGTGAGCCACTTTCCCTGATGAAGAAACTACCCTGCTTTGACAACCCGATGGAGTTTGATAGTCTAAGTGTTGGTGTCCTTTGTCTTGGTGTCCATGATACAATCAATTGTATCATGTTCAATGCAGGAAAGATTGATTTTTGTAGGGGCCAACTGTTCAACCACATCTAAAGTGTCCAGGAGAGGTGGAAAACATAATCGTAGTAGTTACACATTAAATACTCGGTGCAAGCCAAGGAAATGAGGCATACTTAATTAAAAATAATTCTCACCCACAACCTTGATGATGGTGAAATTCATGTATCATATTTGGCACAAATTCTGGAGGGGTCTTGTGAGGCGCTCTTTCTGCAAATGTAACCAGACCTTATCTCCCACCTGAAATTTGTGTGGTACACGATGTTGATTATGGTGTTGCTTGTACTTGGCATTGGATTTCTCCACAATATAATGAACTCGTTGTTGGATGTGCTATATGTGCTCTAAGAAAAATTTTCTTCCCAATCAACCTCGGCCTGGGTATGGGAGGACTCTTTCTGTGCAACTGCAATGGGAAGATCTACGTCAATGGGGGCCAATGGTTGGAACCCCAAACACACCTGTAAAGGGTTGTGGAAAATAGAGTTGTGGAGGGATATGTTGTAGCTATGTTGAACATAAGGAAGGATTTCATCCCATGTGCATGTATGTTTGGAATTATACATCCTTGGGATATGAAAAATCATCATGTTGACTACCTCTATTTGTCCATCAGTCTGTGGGTCGAAGGAAGTCGATTTGGTCAGCTTGGTGTCTATCATCGACCATAGGCTGGACCAAAAAGTGCTCAGGTACCTACTATCTCAATTAGAGATAATAGTTTGTGGGAGACCAAAATGAACCCAAACATGTGTGAAGAAGAGCTTGGTGTGGCCTCAGCTATGATTCTCTCCTTGCAGGGTGCCAAAATTGCCATCTTAGAGAATCGATCGACGACCACGAAGACATAGTCATTCCCATGCTTGGTTTAAGGAATATCGAACATGTAGTTCATTGAGATGGAATCCCAAGGCCTATCCAGAGTAGGTAGAGGGGTGTATAACCCATATTTCTTTATGGAGGTCTTGGAAATGGTGCAAGTAGTGTAAGATTTGACTTTCTTGTAGACATCTTGTTGAAGCTTCGACCAATAAAAATTATTTTGCAGTACTACCACTGTATTTTCTACACCAAAATGTCTCGTTTCCCAACTATAATGAGTTTCCTAGATCAACTTAGCATGCTCACTTAAAGGAACATAGATATGGATTAGATGACATAACAATCCATCCTGGAGGTGAAAGTCGGGAACAATTTTTCCTATGCTCAATGTCTGATAAGTAGTAGTAAATTCAGAGTATTTATTTTATAATTGTGGCCATCCATATGTCTCATGTCCACATGAGTTAAGAATTGTGGTTAGTGCTGCCATTGAGGGATGAATAAGGAAATCTGTGACATGGTTGGTGCTACCCTTCTTGTACTTGATATTCAAGTGGAATTGTTGTAGGTATGTGGACTAGTCATTATGGTGGTCATTCTGTAACTTTCCTTATGTTTGCATGGATTGAAGAGGTCTGTGATTAGTGTGGATGATTGTTTCCTTCTCCATAATGTAATGCTTCCACTGTCAACATGCATGCACAATGGAGTACAACTATTTGTTCTAAGTGGGGTATCTACGAACAACATCAGATAGAGTTTCACTGTGATAGGCTACCATATTCCCTTGCTGAGTGAGGACTACACCAATAACATAATCAAAAGCATCTATCTCAATATTAAATGGTTGTTACAGTTCTGGTAGAATGAGGACTGGTGCTGAGCAGAGGCGGAATTTAAAATCCTCGAATGATTTATGTTGGGGTGTGAACCACACAAAATTGGCCTTTGTACCACCCTTGGTCACCTAGCTTAGGGCCTAAGCAATATGAGAGAACCCCAACACAAAATTCCAACAAAATTTGGCGAGGCCCAAGATGCTACAGAGATCGGTCATTGTCTTTGGGGTCGACCAATGGAAAATGAATTGGATCTTGTCTAGATCCACATGTACACCCTACTCATCCATGATGTATCCAAAATATTGGATTCGTTTCAGGTTGAAGAAAAACTTCTCCAAATTTGCATATAACTTTTGTTTTTGTAGGGTGCCCAATACCTGCTGAATATGCTCCAAATGTTCCTCCCAATTTTTGTTGAATATGAGGATGTCATCCAAATATACAACCACAAAGGAGCTTGTGAATGGTCCTAATATATCATCCATCATTTTCATGAATGTGATCAGGGCATTAGTCAAGTTGAAAGGCATGAAAAACCACTCAAAGAGGCCTTCTTTAGACTTGAAGGTTGTATTCCACACATCAATTTTCTCAATCGGTAGCTAGTGGTAGCCTGACTTCATATCAATATTTCTGAAAAACTTGGCTCCCTTGAGCTCATAGAGAAGATCATCAATTCGATGAATTAGGTATAGATTCTTGTCTGTGATCTTGTCCATGGATCTGTAATCAATATAAAGTCTACATGTCTCGTCCTTCTTTTGTATTAGAACAATTGGGATCCCGCAAGGTGAGGAGATTGGTCTGATGTGGCGCTTCATAATTAGCTCTTGGATCTAGCATTTTATTTCTCCATTCTCTGTAACAGAGCACTTGTATACAAGGTTGTTAGGAAGAGGATATTGGGTGTCACATTAATGGAGTTCTTTATTTGACAGTGCACAAGCACCCCAATAGGAGAGGTGAATATGCATTTGTACTCCTCTACTATTCCGTCCGCCTGTAGTTGTTGGGAAGAGAGACCCTGTGTAGAGGTTTTGGAGGTTGCAATGACCTTCTATTCACCTCCTGATCAAGCCATACAGAGGAAGAATATCTCGGTCTAAGAGAGAAACTTTTTGCACTGCTTCATGGATATAAAAGAGACCACAGTGTTTGGGACTGCCTCCAATACCCTATACATTTGATCTCCCAATGTAATAATGACACTATGGGGCCTAGATTCATAAAAAACATGATGATATCATATATATGGTTGTCCTAGAAAAAAATAGAAAACTTCAAGGAGGGAAACATCACATAATACCTCATCTTTAAAGGGTTTGGTGTCATAGTGTAGGTGACATTGTTGGCTGACATGGATGTCACATCCCTAACTGATCCAACCGATGGTGTATATATAAGGATGAAACATCATTGTCAGGTCCAAACTCTTGAAAAACTATGCTGATACAAATTTCTTCTAGATACCATTGCCAACAATGAAATGGAGTGGGGTTCCTTTCACCCACATTTGTGAGTGGAAAATGCACTCCCCTTCTTCAGGCTCGTCCAATTCCTCTAACTGGACTTGTGTGGTAGCAATGGTGACACTGGGTTCTGCATCAATGTTTTGTCTTCCCTTTTCTATTTTTAAATCATACTCTAAGTCAACATTTGACCCTCGGTATTTTGTCTCAGCCAACAAAGACTATTTGGAGTGACATTCATCAATATTATGCCAAGGGATTTTGTGGAACTCACACCATTTTCCAGTGTCCTTCTTCGACTTCCCATTTCCCTTTGCTGGTGGCTTGGGCTGGTTATCCTAGGGTTGGCCATCCTTGTTCTATCCTTTGGATTGGGATTTAGGGCCACCCTTACCATACTTTGGATGTTGTGGATTTGTAGACCTAAACTCCCGCTTGTTCTGTTGCATGAACTTCTGCTCAATTTTGACAACATATCGGTAAGTGGATCACAACGATGAGATGTCCATAAAATAGATTTTGGTTTGGATGTACATGTGTAGAGACCCATGGTATTTTAGGACCATATTCCACTTGGATTCTTTGATACCCAACTTGGTGCGCAAGGTATGGAAAGTATTGGTGAACTCTGACAATATTTGGCCCCTCTCTTGGTGCAGTGTAGTCCATCTCCTATACTGGTCATCATAAATTCCAACAGGGTAATATTAGTCCCCGAGGGAATCAACAAAAGCCACCCAAGTGGGTCCTGACCCAAAAATTATAGACTCATCCTCAACATGTTTCTCACATTAAGTCTCCCACCAATATTTGACATGGGGAAGGACCTTAAGGAGTGCGAAGGTGATCATTTCATTGTTGGAAAAATTGTGGACAAATAAATAATCCTCTAGTAGATTTAACCATTTTTCCAAATCATCGGTGTCTATATGGAATTCAAATAAAGGAATATCAAAGTTAACTTGTACCTTGAAGGGTTTCGCACCTCCGAAGTGACTGCTGGTTGAAGTTGCCTCCATTGTTGTTGGCAACTGTCGAAGGATCTGGGCAAAATTATCTATGATCTCATTCCTCTGTCGCATGGGGGATTCCTTGAGAAACAATTTAAAAGGATATCATGTCCCATAATCCCTATTTTCTTCCTCCATGGAAGGTTTCTTGGGAATTCGAGAGTTGCTTTTCTCAATATAAACAAGTTCAAGACCCAAATCTCTATACCCTGACCTCGTCGTGGACATGCACTAAGAACGACAAGAAGAAGACCACTCTAATACCACTGATCTATATTATTTTTGAGGAACGATATGAAGGAAAAAATATAACAGAGATATAACAAATAAATAAACAAAGATATGGAAAGGAACACAGTAATACAGTAAAGCTTAGATTCTATTAATGATTGTCTGAAATACAAAATATTGTAAATGCAAAAACACACAGGCTAGCTAGAATGGTGGTAGCTTATCTTTGAGAAGACATGTGTCAGCTATGCTCATTCACAAGACGTTGATTACAATGAAGCTCCAAAGGAATTTTTAACATGAAGCACAAATGAGAAAACCCTAAACATAAAAAAACCCAACCCTAGGAGATGAAGCACCAAAATTCATGTGGGCCCCGATGGGGTAAGTTGGTACATCAACTTCCCTAACTCATAAATTTTTCATACGATATCCGTTTTAGGTGCACGATAAATCGTTGGGAAGAACTATCCAAGGAATACACATGTTATTTTCACACTCTGGCTAAAGCCTATTGTGTGACAATGCCGCTCCCAAAAAATGTTGTTTAGGGCCTCAAAACGACCCCAAAAGTTTAGGACCCAAAAAACTGTAGGAAAAATGCCAAAATGCAAACTAGTCTTTGAGCTAGTTGAATAGGTGGGTGGCCACCGATATCCACCTAGATCAGTGACACTGAGTCATATGACATTATTCCTCTGCAAATTTCAGACTCAGTTGATTTTTTTTTGAAGTTATACTAGCCCTCTTGGCGTCAGTCCTTTGGAAGCTTCGTCCTTAGTTTGAGATTTTTTGAAGTGACACTAGCCCTTTTGTAGACAATTCTCTGGAAGAGCTTCTAAATCAGTTATCCTACCCATATTATCCATACAGATTGCCAATTATACCCCCTATATTTTGATTGTGAGTTGATATCCATAGTTTCTTTTCCTAGGTATCTCAGAGGTGACTGTCGGGGGTTTCCCATGATACCTGAGGCAGATGTTGTATCACATTTTTAGTATTGCTCGAGGTTTCCCTGTGAAGCAAGGTTGCTTTCACCAAATAAGGTTGGTTAGTGAAGGTTTTGGTAACTACTTCTCACTTTATTCATCAGTCTCACGACTTGATCGACCTGTGTTGGTGTCTAGAAGGTCCCTTTCCACTATTAATTTCTTTGGACTCAGGACATCATCCACTTGAGTTGAAGTTTTAAAGAATTTTTTTGTCTGCGATGTTTCTCTTAGTACCTGCTAATGGAGTGTTGCTTTGTATAGTTTTCCTTAGGTTGTGTTTGTAGCACCTCTTTTGGATCATTGATTCAGGGTGTTCAATCAACCACTCCATTGGTCAGAAAGAACCTATGGTATTTCTCTTGAAAGCATGGAGCTTCCTCCTAGAAGGCATGGGTTTTTATACCATTGGTTAATCAGATTCAATGTGTGAGAATTTTTTCTATGTGAAAAATCTCACAAGGGATGGACATGTTCTTAATAATGTCATGGCCAAAGTTCTTGAGGATACTATCCAAGGTACCCCTTTTGAAGGGGGTTCTTGTGCTTTTTCATTATTTGGAAACATTGGTTCCACCTTGATGGCCACTTTGAACATTCCTGGGTTGAATGTTTGGCTACCGGTTTGGTTGCAGACCACTCTGAATGTCCTAAATACTCTTGATGCTCCTTAGATAAGCACTTATGTCATGGGAATCGTATGGATTTTTTTGGTGCACAATTGGAGACCAAGGTTCTCAGAGGTTACCAACAAAGATATTTTTATAGTCTAGTAGTGATGGCATATTCAACCTTCTACAAGGGAAGGAGGTCTCACTCGAAGTGCAACCGAGACTTGTATGTAATAAAGTGATTCAACAAGGACACACCACCAAAACTAACACATTAAAAGACAGATTCATACTTGAATGAAAAAATATCATATCATTATAATTATAAGCATGTATGCACAATCGATAATCCATGTTGCACGACATAAAGATAAGTGCATACATCATAGGATCTTGTAAACAATATCGCAACTACCAATTACAAAGAGTAGGAAAGATTGTGCATCATAGATATCAGATATCCATAAACATAATGACAAATTTTGGTTCCCGAATAATCCATAATGTTATTATCGTATCACAACGTAACATACATAAAGTATCTCTCCCACTTCATGATTTATACATCAAAATCAGTGATCATATACCCACTATGAACTCTTAGACTTTTGTGCAAGCACAATTAATTTCCCATAGTTCATTACAATATCTTATCACAACAGACTCAATGATAGTAATGGTGACATCTTGATGACAAAATAAGAATGACAAGGAATCTAGCAACAATAGTCTAAAAGCTCTCGACAATAGCACAATATATCATAATTAATTCATCGACTTAACAACTAAGAAACTCTTCAACTCGACAATTAGGCAACCATTTCCCATTACATATTCCCACATTTATTGCTTTTCCTCGAGTGCCTTGACTTATTGAGTCCACTATTATATTTTCTTGATTTTGCTTTCGCTCTGTATGCGCTTGAGGCTTCTAGATCTTTCCACTTGTTGTTCCAGCTGGTGCATGAACTGTTTCTACTACTGGAGTGCTTGTAGTTATTTTTCTGCTCATCATATCTACCTTCCACCATTTCTATCCTTCTGATGCCCTGCTACACTTTTCCGTAAAATTGTGATACTTATACAAAATCAAGCGTTCTTTAAAATGAAGGGCCCAACAGACCTCAACCTCAAACTTTGACTTGTCCCCAGTCAACCTTACGCTCTTTTTCTATGGTCGCGTTCGAACAAAGGGACCAACTCTGGTACAATGGAAAGGGCCTACTCACGGAAATTATCATATCGGTCCACACGATCATGTCATTTCCTTGCTAATATCGCGTCTCCCGCAACAACCTCTTGTGTAATGAGCACAATGGGTTCCTTCGGCTTAGTAGCCAACAAAGTGGTCCATTTAGTGTCACAATGTTATCAATTTGTTGTAGCTAGATGTACTCATCCTACATGGTAGGTCGGAAATTTTGGAGCTCTTTGTTAGCGATGCAAGTAGATTCATCAAAGGCATCGATTCTTAATCCTCAATCTAGACTTATGCAAACTTGACGGTCTGCTCGATTGGATCAGTGATTGCTTGAGCTTCTGCATTAATTTTGTTCAGTTGAGTGCGTAAGTCTTCAATAGGTTTGTTGTGACATTCTATCAATCCAACCTAATCATTGACCATGTCAAAACTAAAATGATATTCCTCGGCCCAAGCATGAAGAGAGGAATTTATAGTGTTTCCCTCCTCGACTGCATGTGTAATATTTTGGAGAATTTATTTGGGTTTTGTTGACAGGCGAAATCGACCGTCCATCAACTGAGAGAGTGGAACCGGTCCGGGGTTGTCTAATAACCCAAGCCGTTTGGGATGAACCACCCTGACGGGTTTAGCGGCTCCGTTAGCCGATCTAAGGTCCTAAGAAAACAAAAGAAAACTAATCTAAACTAACTAATCTAACTAAAAACAAATAAAACAAACTAACTAACTAATCTAACTAAACTACCTATTAAACAAACTAAACTAAAACTAATTATTGAAACAAACTAAACTAATCTAACTATTCTATATATACAATCTACTAATTACTACTATACTAACTACTAACTGAAATATAACTTATTCACAAAATGTACAATATCTACAATTCACAGATTTAAATAAAACTTGAAAAAAACTCGTTTGCATTCTGTCCTTAGACAGGGAAAGATATTTTTTGTTGATTTTATGATTTTATGAACAAAAAATAAAACAAAACTAACTAAACTAAACAACTAATATAATAATTCTAACTAAAAATATAACTAAACACATATATAACTAAACTACTAATATTATACTAAAAATACCAACGAAAATAAATCACAAACTGACTTGGAGAAACGCCCCAGATTTGTCCTATGTATGATGATCTTCTAAGCTGATCGGAGGGAGGAAACCCACACCGAATAATCCATAAGCTTATCGTAAACAATATCTGCAGTGCTCCTTAAGTTGGTTTACAGGACAACCAAGACATAAAAATCACAACAATCATATAATTTATAAATCTCCACAATTAGGTAAACCTGTATGCAAAGACTTATACAAAGTAATTCAATTGATGAAGAAGAGAAATCTTTCATTCATAAAATGAATCAAGTAATTGCTGTATTTTTAAGTAATGGAAGAAATCAGATATGGATGAAACATTAATCAATACATATCACTCTGCAAAAGACTATGATAGCTAAAGTAGTCACTAATCTGATGCAAATTGATAAACATAAACATGAAACAAAAGATTGATATTATGAAAGCGAAAGCTGTAGCAGAACACCAACTTCTGTCTCAGTTTGTATTAGATATCCATAATCCTGGTTCTCCCACAAGCAAGGATGCTCATTATTACAAAAAATAAGAGGTATTTAAAGACTTCCCACAGGGTAAAACATCCCTGTGGGAATTATCAAACCAGTTTACAAAAATCTGGGAAAATATCTCCCAAATCTGACTAAAGCTAACAACCCATAACAAGACTGTATCACTAAAACATCTCTCAAACAGCCACAACGTGCCCATTGGTCATTGAAATTCACAGGTACCTGTAGGTGGACAATAATAGACAAGTTTAGACAATGTTCAGCTGTAAAATCATCAAAAAATCCAACTTTTATGACTAGCTAACAGAGTCAAACGATTCTGTAGCTGGTCATATCTGCAAACAGAGTTTTATTGCATCAATGCTATCACAACAGAACTAGATACGATTTACCAAACAACAAAATCATTTTTTTCTAATTCAAGAACAAACCAAATAGTTAATGAATCAATTCAAAACTATCAAAATCGTTTTTGAATCAATACAGCCAAAACAGAACTACATTAAACTAATTCAGAGCAAACAAAAAAGAAAACAAAAATATATTTGATTTGAGCCAACAAAATCACTTATTCTAATTTAAGAAAGACAGAATCATGCTAAAATTTAACAAATCATACCAACCATTGTGAAATCAAATCGAATCATGGTGGCTGTAGCTGCTTACAGGTTTTTTTCTTTAAAAATCACATACCCTGTAGATGTAAAAATTTGATGGCAGACTAGTTGAATACCCTTTGAATTGATCAAGGGTTCAACAGGGGGAAAAGACGCATGGCTGGACGAGTGAGAGAGGAGCTGTGGCCCAGGTCTGGAGAATTCATAGACATTTCATCAAATGCACATAGACCCAAAACGCATGTTCCAACCACTGAAAATTGACCTGTAAAACAAGAGCTATATCTCTATATTAACTCATTTTCTGAGGAAACCACTCACAATGAAGGTAAAGGGGCTAAAAATGGTTCTGGGTTTTCAACGGTTTGATCTAATTCAAAACCGTTTGCCCAGAATCACTCACGCAAAAACGTGACTCTGGGGGCAATTACGGGGGCAGTCTTAAGCAGTCTTCTCTGGCAAAAATGAAACCAAAACCGAGTCTAAACACCATGGGGGTTAAATTCACCCTTCAAGAGCCAGGAGAGAACACACAATCTATAGGGTAAATGCAGGATCAAATGCTCACAGGTTTCCCCAAAACAAATAGAGGTAGCCCGAGATACAAGGCAGACATTCAATGCCTATGCATGCAAAACATTCATTTTGACGACGCCTTGGTAATTCAAAGTGTTCACATCAAAATCCAAATATTTTTCACACCAAATATCAAATGGATTATTCACATTCTTATTCTTCACAACCAAAAGATTTTGACCAAAATGAAACATCAAGTAACCATTTGAAAACCATAGTGCTCATAACCAACAAATTATGACCAAATATCCAATAACTATTTGCAAACCATAGTGTTCATAACCAACAATTGGTCCGCAATAATATGTGTATGATTTAAAACAAAATAACATTTCGAATATAGCACCAAAGGTTTGATCGTAAAATTTATGCATTGTATGAGACCATTGCGCCACAGGTCCAATCATAATGTTAATGCATTCTCATGAAACCATTGCACCAAGGCATTTGATCAAAAACAAAAGAACATCAAACCACCAATGTATCAAGGATTCAATCACAATCACAAGAATACCATTGCATCAAAAACTCATGAAATGAAGTCATATTAGCATAATCAAAATGCAAAGTGAGTAAAGGTTTGGTGTCTTGCCAACTATGCGACTGTCATTGAGTTAGAAGTGAGACGACCACATAAACAAGAGTAACCATAATAATCCATTGACGACTTTTATGCCATCGACATGACTTCAAACTCAAAGTTTTCACGCTTGCAGTCGTGAAAATGAGAACCAAGGTAAGAGAGAAAACGCACGAAACAATAATGTCATTTTATTCGAAGGTTGCGACGAAAATCAAAGTTTGCGAAACTCTGGTGTAGGCAACTTATAAGGACATTATAAAAATGCAAATTGGCTGCCAACAAGTTTCTCCTTTTCCTTCAATTTGAATGCATCTAACTCATTTTGTAAGGTATCAATATTTCCAACCATGCACCAACAACGAGCTCAAATACCTGTGGTGGCACACATGGAATGATATCTTCGGGAAGCTCAGAAAGGACATGTCAGAAAGAAGGCCAGACTTGAGAAAACTTGTCTGCTACGATCACAACTATCGATTCAACCAACACACACAAGCCATGATCGAATTCCATGACAGAGGTAGTTATACTAAGAGCCTCTCTCAACTATTGTGCTTTATTTTGGAGCCCATCATTAGATTCCTCAACTATAGTAGTCCATTGTTCAAATTATTTAGTAGAGGCATGTACCAGGTGCAAGATCTAAGGTTTATCCCATGAGGAAATATCCTCGGTGAAAATAGAGGGATGGAAGGGCAATCTTGAAGAAAGAGGTTGGTCGTTTTCCATTGAATGTTCTAATAAGTTGGGGGTACCAACACTGTCAGGACTAGGAGAAATAGTGTGAAGGTTGCACATGAGTCAATCCTAAAGTTGAAGAGGAAGTTTTGTCACCACATTAGTGCACTTAAGGCGTAGTTCTAAAATTTCCTAAAACTGTTGCAGGTCCTACAACATTGGCGCAATTTTTTCCTTGAACAAAGTTGTGATATGAGTCAATTTAGTATCATCCTGGCCATCCAGGGGATATTGCGATGGAAAATATTGGTCCATTGGTACGTGTGTCTATGCCCCAGTATGGATGGTCGCTTGGAGATTGTGTCCATGGGGATTTGAAATCGCGGGTCCTAGGGAGAAGTGGAGGGTAATGGAACTTTAGGGCCAGTAGTTGCAACAAGGGGGTTGGTAGTCTGTGGTAAAACCATGTTGAACTAGGTAGGGTTAGGTGGAATTTGGACTTGCAACACTTGTGGAAAAATAGGCAACTTGGGACCAAAACTTCATGTTGGAGCGACAAAGGGGTAATTAGTTGCAATCCCTATAGTATCAAGGTTGGTTTGGCCAGGGTATGGTGGAGTGGAGTATTGGAAGAAAAACTAGGTTGTGGAGTGATGACTTCTTTAGTGATTAGAGTAGATTTCAGTGGATTTGGGGGATCATCACTGATGTGTATAATCATGACATTATACGAAATGGGGGCAGTGGAGTGAGGTAGGGTGGAAATGGTGTAGGTCAGGAGTGGAAGGGATGAAAAAGGAGTGGCCTCAATGATGATGGGGTTAGCGACTGGTTTAGAGGGAGAACCATTACACAACTTCTCTAAAGGAAATACAAAAGCCATGACCTCACGGAGTTGCTTACCCAAGATTGTTGCATCATCCAAAATGGAAGAAAAAGGGATTGGGATAGACTTCCCTGGTAGCACTTCTTCTCCTTCATCTGTCCCTTCTTCTGAGATGGAAGGTGATTGGTCCCTTTTTGTTGAACTGGTCCCTACGTCTAAAGTCTATGTCGAAGCTGACCGTTGTGCCAGAGTAGGCATCATGTAGGAGATGCCCGACCTCTTTCTTTCAACAGTAACACTTGGCTATGAAACAACTTGTTTGTTGAACATAGGCTCATCTTAGTAAAATGGGAGAGATTTCACATGGAAGAGTGTTGGATCGGCCTCAAGGGGTCGAACAAAAGTATATTCATGGTTCATTCTGAACCAGATATTGTGTGTGTGCCAATTAAGTAATGAGTGTGGAATCTGTGGTCATTGTGTTACAAATATGATTTCATTGTAACACTATAAGAAGGATGCAATGTGAGCAGTCACGTTGCTGGTAGCAGTGCAACTACTCCAAGGGCCAAAATTTTTGGTGAAATGGCCATCTGCATAATGGGATATGTTGTGACCCACTGGCAGATACCATTTACACATAGAAAATGCTACCAACAAATATCCATAGATGAAGTACCCCACTTTTTCGTGCGCATCTGCGCAAGCGTGTAACATTTCAATGAATATATATTTAAACCAATTTAAGGGTGTGCCATTCTTACTAAACTCTGTTACAATGATAACATCAAGGGTACACTCATTTCTAGTGTAGTTCCTCATTACTTTCCCAATAATAAGGTAGCAGGCCATGTAGACATTTTCATCCTTTATTGGTGCAATCTATGCTCCGCGACCCCTTTTTTGGTTCCATATCTCTCATAAAGACTAAGTTCCCCCTTCTTCCATCTGTGTTTCCCTGAGCCCTAGAATCCATTTTTAACATTTTCCCCTTCCATAGACATGCTCGTGATATTATGTATATCCTCCACATGGTTTAGGTAGGCCTTATCTAACCATAAGGCACCAATGTGCACTCGACTGATGAGGAACTTTGTGCACTAAGAAACTTTGTCAGTAGTGTCGAAGACTAGTGGGTCGCGAAGACACATCAATGTGGAATCCTATAGCGGTATGAAATCAGGTTCCACTACCATTGGAATTATCTGTCCAGCAGCATGATGCAATCCATAAATGAGTGGATGGCCATGTGTGAATATTCTATAGTTTCGATAAAATCAAGGTCGACCAAACACGTTTGTTCATCCTTCCCATGCAGATCGACTTGAATGGTGAACCGCAGATCAGCAAAATCCGTTGTAACAACGATTTTGGAGAGGGACCCCGACCAACTCTGTGAACCATTGTAATAGTCCTGCATTGGTAAACAAATAACATGGGTGGACAAAGTCATGAACGCGGTCTCACAAGTTTCTCAAGGGGCTCCAGGATGAAATATGCAAGCAACTGGATGAAAACATAATAATCGTTGGGTCATCAATAAATGTGGAGTATATAAGAAACATGCAGGAAGTGACATGCTCAACATGAATTAAGAGTGATAACATATAAATAACGCATCCTTAACATTGGATATGACCCCCAAATGCGAAAAAATCCAAGGGAGATTTGGGTAATTAAGACTACGAATTAAAAACCAATAACGGGGTCACGAGGAAAATGAAAAAGTAATGGCCACAACAACAATTGATCGGAAAAGGAATAAAATATGGTGAGTTTTAAATGATTATGACTGGTAATTGTTGGATCATGTTGTCATTGATGCCAATGGTTTGATTGATGGATGCCATTGATTGATGTCAAGTGATTGATTGATGTCAAAGGATTGATTGATTGATGATTGATGCAATATAATATGTATTTTCCTTGATGAGAATGCATAGATGAAGATGGATCAATGAGTTGTCATTGATATGATGAAGATGGATCAATGAGTTGTCATTGATACATGATGAATATGGATTGATGTGGCTTCATTGGTATATGATGCATTGTTGGAAAAATTTATAGATGACTCATTATTGTATTATCATGATTGATAAGGTGCACAAATGGATGAACTCAAAAGTGGTCCCCTTATGGTGAAAGCCCTCATGGGAAGACGCTTTGCGGATTGAGTTATCCTAGAAGACTGGTTGGAGGACCCATGCTCTCATTATTGTCTTATCATGATTGGTAAGGTGCACAAATGGATGAACTCCAAAGTGGTCCCCTTATGGTGAAAGCCCTCACGGGAAGACACTTTGCGGATTGAGTTATCCTAGAAGAATGGTTGGAGGACCCATGCTTGTATGTGGAATAACAAGATGAAGATCAAGG
>ML831503.1:41363-60668 GCA_009831015.1 Picea engelmannii | reverse complement strand
CTGAATGTTATGGCCGTGATGTCACAGTGTGGCTTGGTAAATTTTTTCTTGTGTCCATTTATGCGCGCTCAACCCAGGCTACTGAATGCCTTGGTTGACTATTGGCACCCAGATGCAGAGGCTTTTATGATAGAGGGGCAATCCTTGGTGCTCACCATCGAGGATATCTATTTTTTGACGGGCCTCTCGAGGAGAGGGGAACCCGTCAACTTTCAGACCTTTCCTGCGGGGCCGAGCAAAGTCTCGGAGTTGATAGAGGAATATTGCGTGGCTGGGACCAATTAGAGGACTTCCTCGATACCTGTTAGTAGTATCACCATCGTTACCCTTCAAACTATCTTATCGCTCATTGGGCGAATTACGGGCTCCACAGCCGTGCATCAGGCATCGCGCGCACAGATGAACTGTACAATTCAGTGCATGAATGCACAGATTTTTGACTGGAGTACTACACTACTGGCAAGCATGACAGGTCAGCTGACAGCTTACAGACAAAGGACACATAGGAACTTCGGGTTTGGGACCATCCTTTGTTCATTCTTTTTTGAGAGAGTTCCATGTTTCAGTCCTCAGCTGACAGTACGAGGACATCTGGTGACTTTCCCTGCAGTGTGTAGATGGGCAGCATTGCTGCCACGACAGGGTGGTGGAAGGACCACATAGGCCTTCAACGATGACTTTTTTGCGTGGCTGTCGCGACAGATCCCAGCTATCAAGGATTACCCATATGCAGGGATTGACTTTTCCAGAGATCCGACGATACCAGTGCCTCCTGGTGAGGAGTGAGGGGAGATGGGTAAGTCTCCTCCTGTACATTTTTTTTGTTTGCATATGTAATTTTTATGTCTTTTTGACATATATATCATGTTTTTGTATAACAGAGTTTTTGATGGGTGAACATTGTGTTGTGTGCAGATGTGGGACCCGTGCGACCTGTCGATTATGCATGGAACAGGCGCCGCCCACGGCCAGAGGCCGCAGCTGCCGCCGCCAGGGAAGCAGCAGTAGCAAGGAACCTCCCAGCAGGAGAGGATGAGAGGGCTCTTAGGTTGATTGAGCGAAAGTTCACTGAGCTCACTCGCACAGTATCCATGGTAGAGATAGAGGACTTGCCGCCCTCTATGCAGACTCATATTGTGGGGGTACCTCGGACATGGGTCCGATTTTTTAGGCATTTGGGTCGAGCTATGTATGATTATAACAGGGCTCACAGGCCCTGAACAGACTTGTAGAATTTTATGTGCCATGAGCACTGATATGTATATATTTTTTGAGGGCATAAGCCCTAGTGACTCGTTATGGTTCCCACTTTTTGAGGCGTTTGCGCCCATCTATGTACTCTGAGGATTTTATGATGTTTATATATAGTTTTTATTTCTTTTCGGTGTCTTTATGGATTTTGTGTGCAAAAAAGTATTTACATGTATATGATCATGATATTTTTATGTGTGAGCAAGATGCCAATCTAAAATGTGATTAGCTAGAGTATCCGTGATTTGATTTAGACTCCTAGGAACATGAAAATATGTAATATAATCAAAGTTGCATTCAAAGAGACGTACCCTAAGGAATCGTCGGTGTAAAGTTGGGTCATGCACCCGGTATATTATGTTTAGCTGCGACACAACCAGTTGAGCATCTAGATAGACCTGGAGACGAGAGATACCCAATGACAAAGCGTCACGAAGCAACTCAATAACTGCGCTATACTCAACAACATTGTTTGTGGTGTCACCTAAGCATATTCCTCCGGAAGATAACAACTGACCCTGTGGTGTAAAGATTACCCAAGCTGCGGAGGTGAGCCTCCGCATGTGTCGACTAGCACCGTCTGCATACCCAATGAACACTTCAGACTCACTTGACATCTGCCATAGTGATGAAAGATAACATTAATGACACGTCCATGACAAGTTTTTCAAAATAAATGAAAAAAAGTAATAGCACAAAGACTATACATATGTTACAAAAAGTTACCCACAATGACCATTCTATGAGTAATACTTCTTGAGGTAGAGCCCATTCCTAGGCTCCGCCAAAGCATTCCCTTCAAAATCGACCAGACGATAAGCACCCTTTTTTAAAACCTCCTTAACAATGAAGGGTCCGAACCACATGGGTTTAAACTTTCCTGCCCCCAGGGGGTCCTTATCTTGGTCGTAAACCAGGACAAGGTTGCCCTCAAAGAAAACCCGAGGACAAACGGACCTATCATATTGACACTTAACCTTATGTTTATGAGCCTCGTTGGCCAGGGCCGCATCGCGACGCTATTCATCAAGCTGCTCAAGGTGTACTAACCATTCTTCAAGCGGAGAAGTGTCTGGCAATAACTGTACTGCCAATTTCAGAGATGGAATTTGACATTCGATGGGCAAGACTGCCTCCAGCCCGTAAACGAGTTGGAAATGTGAGAAACTAGTTGCAGTCTTAACTGATGTTCGGTAAGCCCATAAGGCCGAGTATAACATCAAATGCCAGTTGGATTTGGCTGAGTTGATGGTTCGCTGTAGCATTGTCTTAAGAGTTTTGTTAACAGCTTCCACCTGCCCATTGGCTTGGGGATAGCAAGGTGAGGAGTGTTCTTGCCATAACCCAAGCTTTGATGTTAACTCGGACATCATTTGGTTCTGAAAGTGACTGCCATGGTCAGTGAAAATCTCTCTCGGGACTTCGAACCGTGCTATAATCTGGTTAAATAAGAAGAGAGCTGTAGTCTCTCCATCATCTTTGAACGTCAACATAGCTTCGACCCACTTAGTGAAGTAGTCGAAAGCTACAATGATATAGAGGTGCTCCCTGGCTGATGGGGGGGTGCAAGTAGTGTAATCAATCCCCCATTTGGTGAAGGGACCGATAGTGATGACATGAAACATGGGAGCTGGATGTGCCCTCATCTTCCGTGAGAAGACTTGGCATGGATGGCACTTCTTGACCGACTTGATACAATCCTTGATAAGTGTGGGCCAAAAGTAACCTGCTCGTAAAATCTTTTGGGTTGTTTCCAACCCGGATAAGTGACTGCCACAAGCTCCAGTATGACAATCGTTGAGCACTATGACAGCCTCCTCATGAGTGAGACATCGACGCAAGATACAGTCTACACCTCTCCGATACAACGTATCATTGAGTATGAGATAGTTCTTGGCCTGATGGCGTATCCGCCGACGCTCATCACGAGAAGCAGAGGTGGGGCACTTCAAAGTCTGGAGATAGATCAATATATCTCCGTACCAGGGGTCGGATGATTCTATCAAAAACATATCCCCCCGGATAGGCGATTCCTCAGACACAACGTCACCTGACTCAACCGGAAGTTCCGAAATAAGTTCTGCGAAGACCAATGACTTTTTGGACTTGGCTGAAACAAAGTCTAAGTCAAATTCTTGGAGGATTACCATCCATCTACTGATTTTTCCGTCGATAACTCGTCGTGTCAACATGTACTGAAATGGATTCACGACAGCTACGACGGTGATCTTACGAAACAAAACATAGTGACGGAACCGTTGAACAGCATGAACTGCTGCCAATGCAAGTTTTTCGAGATGGGTATAATTAAGTTCTGGTCCTACGAGGCCTTGGCTCAGGTAATAGATCACGTACTCAGAAAATGAATCATCTTCCTGAACTAAAACCATGCCTATGGTTGACTCTGCGGCAGCCAGATATAATAGGAAATCCTTGTTATAATTCGGTGGTCGTAGCAGAGGTGCAGTTGTAAGGGTGTGTTTCAATGCGTCGAAAGAGCGCTGCGCTGCATCGTCCCAGAAAAAGGGAACATCTTTCTTCAGTAAATGCATGAAGCCCTTGGTGATTTCGGCATAGTTTGCGATGAAGCGTCGTAAGATGTTCGCCTTGCCTTGAAGACTCTGAAGTTGTAAGATTGTGCGTGGGGGGGGAACTGGACTATTGCCTCCACCTTAAGAGGATCCACCATGATCCCTATTGTTGAAACGATGAAACCTAACAAACATCCTGACGTGACGCAAAAGCTGCACTTGTTGGGATTCAAGCGAATCCTGAAGTAGCGACAGCGTTCGAAGATTAGTCGGAGGTGCATAGGATGATCCTTTCGCTTGCGAGAGCGTGATGCTAAATCATCTAGATAGGCCTCGACTATATGTTTGAGGTCGTGAAACGCAAAAGACATAGCCCGCTGGAAAGTGGATCCGGCGTTCTTGAGACCAAAAGGCATTTTTCGATAGGCGAATGTACCCCACGGACAAATGAATGCCATTTTGTGTTGATCCTCAGGCTTGATTTGGATTTGGTTATAGCCCGAAAAACCATCCATGAGTGAAAAAGCTTCGCAACTGGCGCACTCATCAATGATCTAGTCGATGAATGGGGTTGGATAATTATCTTTTGGACATGCCTTGTTCAAATCATGAAAATCGGTACAGACATGAATCGTGCCTTGTTTTTTATCGACCGGCACGAGGTTTGACACCCATTGGGTCAAATGAATAGGGTATATCAACCCATCCTTGAGCAATTTCTTGACCTCAGCTTTGATGGCTGCTGCTTTCCTAGGATTAACTGGATGAAGTTTCTGTCAAAGAGGCTTAGCATCAGGATACGTAGTGATCTCATGTTCAACTATTTTTGGATCGATGCCTGGCATTTCCTCATAAGACCAGGAAAAAACGTCGCGGAATTCTTTGAAAATATCTGTGTAAATCTGAATCTCTTCGGGGGAGCAATCCACTCTGACGAAGACATTCTCCACGACGCCAGGGGTTCGAGAGATATTGATAGGTATCGTTTCAGTGATAGTCTCCATATTTCCCTCAGCATAAATATCCTGTGTAGCTAAGAGGTTAATGGGACAACGCTGATCTCCCGTCATGGTGATTGTGAATTCTCCTACCTCGATTCGGTGTAATTCTGGGAGGAAATATGATCTGTGATGAAGATCGTCCCAAGGTGTGTCCGGACCAATCATTGCTTCGATTATTGCTTCGTCAGAAGGCAAGACTAAATCTAACGAATCGGTGTTGGCAAGAGAATCCCGAGACCAGATAGGCTCAAGAAGTGGATCCAACTCTTGTGCGGGAGTTCGATCAGGAGTAGCTGAAGCTTGCTAGACCAAAGAGTACACTACTTCAGCGGCCGACAAGGGCGTGGACATGCCAGTGTGCCCTGTCTCATCCATCATGTCTGATGGGGAAGGAAGAGTCCACGGATCCTGAAAGTAAGTCGTGCGAAACTACGAAACATGAAAAATATCAGCCTTGTGGTGGTTCGATATAAACTTGACATCGCCATGAGGAGGTGGGTAATCAAAAGTACCCATCAAGGATGGGCACAAACCAACTCCTATGTTGACGACACTAGCTTGAGGATTATCAACCATGGGAACCGTGGATGCCCCCAAAGCTGGGTCAGGTCGAGAGAAGGATAACTGATCAATGGTCATTATCCGGCCTTCATGTGGAAACAATAAGACTCGAAAAACTGTAGCGACCACCGCTTGCATTGCATAAGTCCAACTACGGCCTAAAAATAGATTGTAGTCGATGGGGGCATCAACTACCTCTACTTCGATGCACACAGTCTTCCCCCCTAACTGCACGGGGAAAGAAGGAATGATGCCATGCGGTCGGAAAGAACGCCCATCGAACGCAGTGAGGAGAGTAGGTGACGGAGACAACTCAGGTTGACCAATGGCTTTCCAGCATGCTAACGACATAACGCAAGTCGAAGCGACCTCGTCTACTACCGTGCGGAAGATATTCCGTGTAAAAATTTTCGTGGGATGAGCCACTACTATCTGAAACGCAACGTGGTAAGGCAAACAAGGTTTCAAGTCAGTCGTATCTAATATGATGGTACCCGGATTACAAGTCTCAGTAGAGCCTAAAGCAGTCAACAAGGCTTTCCTCTGAGCAGGGCAACTTTGGAGGACCTCCAAAGTGGACATAGCACAAGGGGTTTGTGATAAATCTTCCACCACAGAGTAGTTCTGGGCGGCCCTTGCATTTGGATTGTGAGAAGCTCGCTTGAACGCACCTTTTGGAATGCATGTCATTGTTTTACCCAACGTCTTCTTGATCTGTAGAGGAAGAGATGGGATCTCGGCTTCTTTGCCCTTCTCAGAGGCGCTTGGTTTGCTATAGTCGTGTGCTCTAGTTGTTATGAAAGTATCACTTTTAACCATATATATGTTCGCGACAGATAAATTGTTTGGAGGAGGGCAGGTTTCTAAACTGCCCCCTTCAGCACTTGCAGAGGCTTGAGTTAAATTTTTCCCATGCTGAAAGGGATTAGTCAACACGGCTTGCTATTGCTGTGTGACAAACTTCTGGGCTTCTGCAATTCGAGGACATAGATGGGTAGGGTGGTCTTCCGCACATAAGTTGCACGGATACCTCGCCTTCCATTTTTACGTGGTACCCTCACCAACATTATCAGTGGGTTTCTTATCCCCCTTACTCTTCTTACGTTGTTTTTTCTTCCCTTCAGGCTACTGGGTGGCCTTTGGGTTAGTCGTCTGTACGGAGTGTACTTCCGACGTTTGGGTAGGAGGAGCAGCCAAAGCAGTAGTCTGGCTAGCCACTGAGTGTTGTATAGATAACTGCTGCAATTGTTTTATCAATTGCTCAGTGGGCTTAGTTTGTGCTGAACCAACAATACCATCGGCACGCGGTCCGGCTCTCTGTCTGGTTTTATCCAGTATTGACCGTGGTGCATCCGGCAGGATGTTGTACAGTAAACCAGACTGAGAATAGATAAGCTCAAACTGTTGAGCCCTCATGATGGCATCTTCCTCGGAGAAAACTCCTGAAGTCGCGACGTCTTTGGATAACTGTGGAACTAAAGACTTAAGGAACCACTCAAGAAAGAATGCTGGTGGGACGGGTACCTTGATAAGACTCTTTCGGCGTCGCCACTCTCGAATATGATCCGAGATATGGTCTACTGTCGTCTGTTCAAAATTGGCTAGCAACTCTGTGCCGGCGTCGTATCTCACAGGTAACTGGAAATGGTTAAGGAAGGCCATCGCTAGTTCGCCAAAAGAAGAATATCGTGAACGATCAAGCTCTATGTACCATTTCGCGGCACTCCCAATAAGAGTGCGTTGAAACAATCGCAACTGGACAGAGTCATCTTTCAGTGAGTTAGATGAACACCAAAGGTGGAAAGTAGTCACGTGATCACATGGATCTTCGTTAGGCTTGGCCTCGAACTTTGGGATGTCCGAAGGCAACTTTGTCGGCATAGGAGGCCAACGCGGATCGTGAGAGATAGGATCATTTAGCAACCATGTCAAATCTGGCAAGTGTAACATCGCCAAGAATGGTAGTTTGGGTTGCTGCTGATAGCCGGGATAAAAGGGTCCTGGAGTTTGACTAGCACCAGGTTGCCAGGAAAATTTTGGCTGCTGGCCCGGGTTCTGGTAGAAACCATGGCCCTAACCAGCGTAAGGGTTTTGCATCTGAGGAGACATCATTGGCTGATTCCCCATGAAGGACATAGGATGTTGGGCATTCATCGTGTTTGATGGACTTTGGGACGGATTACCCCATGCCGGTCCTGATGGAAGAGGCATAGAAGTCTGTCCGGGGTTCCATTGGCTGTGGAAAGAATTACCCCAGAATGAAATTCCAGAGGATGGAATGGATCCTTGTGCTAAGTTCCAAGGTCCTGGTATATGTGCCCCTAGCGCAGGAATAGTACCCTGTGCCGGAGTAGATTGTCCAAAAAAGGGTGTGACCCCAGATGGGAAAGTAGTGGATGCGAAAGTGTTATTACCAAACGTCCCATTCCAAACAAACGGAGACAAACCTATCGACAAAGTTTGCGCAGGTGTTCCTTGACTCCCAACTCCAAATGAACTCGTGTGTGCAGGCTGCCCGGTGGACTGCTGATGAAATCCACCAAGCGAAGGGGACGAAGGAGGGATATGACCTCCAGCGTAAGGAAAAGCATTGAAAGGGACAGAAATGCCCCCAAGTTGACCTTGCAGAGGAGCGTTAGAGCTCCCTGCCCCCAGACCCAAAGTCTGTAAAGTGGAGGAAGTGAGTACAAGACTTGTACCTGAACTAGGCATACCGTATGAAAACGGAGGGCCTATCGCACTAGGTGTGTAAGGAGGTGTGGCCGCCGCGATAGATGGGGTTGGTCCACTGTGCGACGTAGTTGCGGCCGAGACCATGGTGGCCCAGACCGCTGACAAAGGAAAGTTAGGAGAAGCTTCTCATGTGGTAGCAACGGTGATGGGAATGGAAGAATTCCCAGAGGAAGTGACAGAGTTTGGTTCCATAACTGGGTTAGGTACTGACAGGCGTTAGTAAAATTGAATTGGCATAATAATGTCCATCCAAGTATTAGTGTTTGAGGTTTCAACCGATCCAAGATTGGTGGTTGACTCCTCTGGGAGTTGTTCGGGCTCAAAAGCCCCGGTTTTTTTGAAAGACCCTTGATGGTCTAGCTTCCGCCTCAATGGTGGCGGGGGTGGCTCCAGTATAACCGACGGCAGGCCCAGAAGCCTTCGTGACCGGTGGAGCTCTGAATCCTCCACTGTGTGAGAAGATTTAGGACATGCTAAGGTATTCTACATGTGCAAACAGTAACACTCACTAAAAGAAAACCCCTAGAAGATAAATCAAGCAAGCACTAAACTAGTAGGAAGAACAGTTACAACAACCAACACTAGAGCAACTTACTGGTGCAAGTGCAACTTGAATACGGAATCACCCTCCGGGTATACTCTGCAAAGAGTGGCCCGATGTCTGTCCTAGGTACCGCGGTATACCCCCGCAGCCACCCGTGTATGTCCCTAGAAAAGATTGGCAACTAGTTTGCCAGCACGTGAACAGTCACCAGGCGGGTACATTCGATAGTCGGGTAGACCACAATGAGCAGGGTATCAAGCCCGAAACCCGTCAAGGGTATCGAGAGAAAATGGTTCAGAAGCCAACTGAGGACCTCGAACGGATTCGAGACCCACGAAGCTCCGTGGCAAATGCAAACGATGGAATCCCTCAACAAATCCTCGATATGTGTTCTCCACTACGCTCGGTCCAACTTTGGAGGGGTTATCTCCGCTACCTTTCCTTACGCGACCTTGTTTTTATCCCCTGTGTTAGAGGGGGGTCCCAGATAACTTTCCGTAACTGGACTTCTACACTCCCTATTGACAGACTCCAATGTTTGGTTTGAGTGGCCTTGGAGAATTTACTCTCCAACCTATTCCAAGGCCCTAGTCCTGAGCTAGTGTATGCACCCTACAAACAAAAAAGTCTAATTGATTTTAATTAGTGTTGCTTTTAATGGGATTTTTAAGTCACAAGGTATGAAAGTGAAACTGATGGTGTGTAACAAGACTCAAATCAAAATGAACAAGAAATGCTTGGAAACAAAAACTTTTACAAAAATGCAAAACCATCAACTTTTCAACAAGAAAGATTTCTTTTTCCTTTTCAAATTTACTAAGATTTCATGCAGTAAATATAAAGGACTTTCGCTCAGATATGCGAGCTACTTATGCTCTAAATGCACTGCAAAAACTTATGCAAAAAGACTTCTTCCTAGCTACTGATGCAACAACACAATCTTCAAATCAAGAAGAAAATGAAACAAGATTTTTTTTATTTTATTTAATTGCAAAATGACGCAACAAGGGAAAATGCTGACAAGCACAAAACCAAGAGAACGAAAATAAAACTCTGGCTTAAAGCGCAGATCGCAAAAGAATCAGAGCAAAGATGTGAAAAAACAATCAAGAAAGCACCAATTCTAACACTTGCCTAAAAACCATAAAACTAATTTTTTATTTTTTTTTGTCTTTTCTATCAAAACATAAACTAAAAAACACAGGCTAAGGATAAGATGCCCTAACCTGCTGACTGTGTAGCCCCAGACTCTAAACCCCTGAGAGGAACTCTTCTCACCACAGGAGGGGATGACTGCCCCACCCAAGCTGAAAAGCTACCAATCAAGCCTGCGACTGTCACCAAAACAGCACGCGTGTAAACGCGTGTTGAGCTATAACAGCGCGCGGGTACCCGCGGGCTAAACTTGAACAGGTCGTGGGTCTGTATAAAAGCTAAGATAAAACAATCACACAGGCAACCCAAACCTGAAAAACGCCTCTGGTATTGACAACCAGGGTCTCTAAAAGGCTTGGATGCTTTTACTTTAACAGAAAAGGAAAATTTGCAAAAAGAAAACAAATGAAAAGAATAACCAACACAATAAGGCAGACTGAAAATAAGACAATAAACCAGCAAGACCCAGACAGGATCCAGAAATCCCCCTGAGAAGGTAAACTTCTGACAAGGAAGAGGAGGATGCCTCTCAAGCTTCCTGAGTCCTACACGCTACTGAAAACTCTGCAGCAAGCATTCAAACGCGGGCTACAGAAGGTTAGGGCGCGGGTTACACGCGTGCAGGCCTTCTGCAGGCCGCGTGTACCTATGTGTGTCCCGATAATAAATGTCAAGCAACAGTCAAGGAAAAACTGGTATTGATAATCAGGTTTCCTGCTAGCTTTGACCTAACAGAAAACAAATAAACAAAGAAACTGAAACTCTACTTCTTTGAACTACCCAAAAACCTTTAACTAAATCCGGGAAACCCTAAGAGTAAATCTCCCCAGTGTAGTCGCCAATTCTGTTGTTGGGAAATTATACCCTACGGACTAACAAGCTAGGGCTTAAACTTGCATGCAGATCATGACCCTTAAGAGATTACTTTTAACCTTCTACCCCAAACCTGAAATCCTTTTTCACATGCAAACATGGAAAGAACCAACTAACCTTTTTTATCGACGGTTGGTGTAGATCCTCCATTGTGCTTTATCCCCTTGCTTCTGCTGCTCCTTCCAAAAAGCAATCCTGCGATCAAGAAAAAAATACACATGCATGCTATTGTTCTACTAGAGGGTTAGAGATTAAGCATAAATCGAATAAAACATATAAGACTCGTGCATTGGGATGGGAAAAGTACTCTTTATTAATCTCAAGATGAATCAAATTACAATGATAATAGAGATTGACCACCATTCCTTGATCCTGATCCTGGGCTCCTCCTCTTCTTTGTCTTCCAACTGCTTTGCTTGAATTCTCCTAAAGCTTGAGGAAAGGCTAAAGGGTTGGGACAAAATGGATTCGGCAATTGGGCAGAGTTTCTTTGCTATGATTTTCCTCCTTTGAATAGTACCCCTACCCCTTCTTTTATAGGCTTAGAAGGAGCTAGGGTTTTAGACGAACTCTCGGCCATGCATGGCTGGGAGTCCCAGTTAACTGACCCAAAGATTTTCGTTTCATCGGCAACTTTCCTGATTTTTTTCTTTGTTAGGTAAACGTGGGTTGTAGTGGGCCAGCCAGCGTTCCAATGCGTGCAGTATAAGGCCTGCGCGTTCCAACACGCTCAGTAATGGGTTAGGGCGCGGGTTACATGATTTAAGAGGTTTTTCAAGAGTTTGTTCAACATGGCTTTGGCAATGAAGGGCAATGAGTTGGCCTGGTGCCGGGTAAGCATGTGAGGTGCAATTTAGGGTTATAACACTTTCATATTCTCTCTTATCTATACTTGTACTCGAATATATCATTCATTGTTTCATGTTTATCTGATGTATGATAACTGTCAACTTGTCATTACATCCATAAACTAGAATATGCAAGTACTTCACTTAATATATCTGGCCATTCATATGTACTTTGTGCATATGTTTCTGCTAGTATGTTAGGTATTCTCCATACATTCATATTTTATTATCTTTCTGAACATATGTGGTTGAAATCCTTGTCTATCTGAATGTGTTCATACATGTCTAGAGCCTGTGAGGTTTGAGTGAGTTCTCCATATTGATCCATTTGAGTAAATCATTAAGAAATTAGTAAGTTACCAGGCTTCTTCGAGCTACAACCTAGAAGGACACCTGGAGTGATAACAATTTGGCATCGTTGCTAGGGAAAGGAGATTGAATCTAGCTTCCCTTGGAGATGACATAAGCTCCAGATTTGATGATAGACGGAGACTGGACACTTTTTGGTTGTAATCATCTATCTGGCGACTCCATGAAGGACGAATTCAGTGGCAACTCCATTGTTCATAAATCTGTTGACGACTCCACTGTTATGAAATGAATAAGATATTAGCTAAGAGGTATGCTTTATGTGATTTTTCAAAGATTGTTGGTTTCCCTAATCCAGTACCTAGTAGAGATGAATGGGAAAATAGCATTCCCAGATTTCAAGGAGAAGATTGGGAAATATTGGTTGAACATTTGTTGGATTTTCACGATTGCATTCATCGGTTGCAAGTTGTGCATGCGGATGTTCATATCAAGCTCTTTGGGTTTTCATTAGAGGGAATTGCTCGTGATTGGTACTAGTCTCTTCCTATTGCCAGTATCAGCTCATTGGCAGATTTTCATGTTGCCTTTCATTTGTTTTGCAAAGGAATATTTTCAGGTGACCTTCTATATCCCAAATGTTGTCATGAATTTAATTTATTGAATAAAGATCCAACCATTCATGAAGATTTTGCTGCAACAGAAGATATCTATCATTATGATCGAGGGATTGGTGATCCACATTATGATAAACATAGTGATGCTTTTGACATTGTATTAAATGCATCTATTAAAGATGGTTGTCATGAAGATCAGATTATTTCTTTTGAAAGATCAAAAGATGATAAGTAGATTTATGGATCAACATGTAACAATATTGAATCTGTAGCAGATACTAAGGGTAGCTCTCAGCTTTCAATTTTGCAGACAAAGGGAGATTACAGTAGATATGAGGAGGAAAATGATGAGATGAAAGGTCTAGATCAGTAGTTTATCATGCATGTTTCTCCGACATAGGTTAAGAAGTCCACATTCAACATTCAGATCAGTGAAGGAAAAGATAAACAACATTTCTTTCAGTTGGAACAATATCATGAAAAGGTATTTCTTTGTGTCTTTCATGACCCTATTAATGATTTTATGGAATCCATGAGCAACATAAATATCAAAATATTCTTGTCAGATGAAAGCTAGTTCTATCATTTGTTCAAAATACATTTCTGTTGGCTATGCATTCCTTTATTTTTTGGGTCAAGATCAAGCATGATGTCAGTAAATCGATTTCTTACATGGTTTCATTGGAAGCATGAGTTTAATTAATAAGAGGGAGTATAGTTGGTTAGTGTAGGAGTAAGCAGGAGAATAAGCTCTTCATATGAGAAGATAAATTATGTCCAGTTGTAAAAACCAGATGACTCCATATCCCAATGGTAAAGGTGACTGAAACTACTAGGTTCTTGGAAACCTCACAGGGAGGTCTCCATCCCAGTTGGAGCCAAATGTTAGCGATAAAAAATATAATGGTGTTTTTTAGAGTGTTTTCATCACTTTTACTTATTACACTCATTTCTCAGTTTTTTGGTTAATGTCTTGACCTCCAGGTTCTTCATCAATCTCTCAGTGATTGATTTTTCCCAGCATCCTTTGACTTTCTCCTCTTGACCTGCAATATGAATAAATTTGTTAGCCCTAATCTATTGCATCTAGTCACTGTCCTCAGTCTAGAGTCTCTAATCTCAAATCAAATTCCTAAGCTATCAACATACTAAAACTCTCCTTATATCTAAGTCTAAGCCTATTGGGTCTGATGGTTTGTTTTAAAAGCCATTCCATGAATGAAGCTTATCGACCAAATCACTCAACATGCCAACTCTCGAGTCATGTCCACATGTCACATTATTATACAAACTCAAGCCCCGAGTTAAGCTATGATTTAAGCCCCAAGTCAACAAACAAGTCGACACATCAAATATAGATGATGAACTTCTTCTTGGTTCTGTACATCGACTGAAAGCCTTTCTTCCAGATACCCTATCGATGATCCAGGTGCCCAAAGCTGAGATTATAGATGTCAAAGGGAAATTTCAGATCGATGTGGTTGGAAGCTTTATGCGCATATGAATGTGCCAAATGATATAGCATTGCAAATTAAGAGAAAGGTTACAAGTCCAGGGCAATGTTCAAAATAGTCCAACTAGATACAAAGTTCATGTTTTTATTTTCGGCCAGGTCCCTTCTGGATCTCTACGCAGGCCCTGGCGAGTGGATACAGGTGGTCGTGAAACATATTGGTAGATATTGGGTTTTAAAGTCTGGCTACTAGATATAGTTAAAATGAAATCACTCTTGAATAAGTGGATTTGTTCTCAGGATTTTCCATGGTCAACTACATGCAACCATATGCCCTAAAAATAGAAAGGAATCAAAACTGTATTCAATGAAATATCATTTCAAAGAACACACATGATTTTATTGCTTTTACCTTCCCATCCATCACAAGTTTAGTCAATTTGATCGAATTCATATGAAGGATATTAAAGACTATTGATTGCAAATTAACTCCTGAAATCATAAGTCAATTATTTGGCCAAACATAGTAAGCACAATAACTTGATGGTTTTCTACTCTAATCCATACAACACAAAGGAACATAATGAAAATTTGGGAAGATCCCAGAAGGATTAGATGTTAAATACTTTTATTTAAGACTCAAAGAAAATAAATACAGAGCATAGTATCTCAATACAAACAAGAAGTCATGGAAGATGGAGTTTTCTTGTTGCGTGAAGCTAGAAATAAGAGGCAAGAACAAAATGAAAATTAATTTTTACAGTTTTTGAAGACCTGCACTTTCGACATCCTAGACATATTCTAAAAGGAATTGTTATTTGCCAAAAGCAGAGCTTTTGGCAGCAATACCACTTTGTTTCATACCTGTAAGCTACCAAAAGAGTAGACACAAGCAGAATGTTAATAATTTTTCTCAGATCGAATCTTTCTGTTTTCAGTTCATTTGAAGAAGGTTTCAAATCAACATCAATATTCAAATGGATATAAATCATCCTATCCCCCCATATTTTGAGGCAAATACTATGGAGAAAAGGCTCAAAGGGATTCTATTTTTAGTTGAAGATATGCCCAGCTGTCCAAAAGGATTCCAAGTTGCCTTGTCATCTCCTTGAAAACTATAGAGATATACTGAAGACCATCATATTGATAGGAGTTTGACCCCTTTTATATAGGATCTATTCCTATAATTTTGTAATTAGTTTTGTATCATGTTATTTTTAGTTTTCTCGATCCTTCCATATAGGATCACAATTTTTACTGTAAAGTCTATTTAAGCCAAGGTTTACAACAATTCAAGAAGAGAGGAAATAGTCTCGAGGACTGTGGTTCGACTTTGGAGACTTGACCATATACCTTTGTATTTCTAAGACTTTTGAATATATATCAGAAAATAAGCTTATTTTTCCATGTATGTTCAGACTTTCATATTCTCTCTTATTTGTACTTGTACTCTAATATATCGTTCATTGTTTCATGTTTATCTGATGTATGATAACTGTCAACTTATCATTACATCCATAAACTAGAATCTGCAAGTACTTCACTTAATATATCTGGCCATTCATATGTACTTTGTGTATATGTTTCTGCTAGTATGTTAGATATTCTCCATAAATTCATCTTTTATTAGCTTGTTGAACATTTGTGGTTGAAAGCCTTGTCTATCTGAATGTGTTCATACATGTCTAGAGCCTATGAGGTTTGAGTGAGTTCTCCATCTTGATCCATTTGAGAAAATCATTAAGAAATTAGTAAGTTACCAGGCTTCTTCGAGATACAACCTATAAGGACACCCAGAGTGACAACAGACCAGGTCCATATATCAAAGACCTTGGTAAGGGTCCAAAGGTTGGGTTACTTTCATACCATCCACTTCAAAGGTCATGATTTCCTTCTTGAGATCTATAACAACCTAATTTTCATATGCCTGGTTGATACCCAATAGAGCTAGATATGGATTCTTCTCTCCCATTATTTCTATGACCTAGAAGTCTACTAGTGTTTTAACGCCATATAAGTCCACTTATACGTTTTGCAACATCCCAAAAATATAGATATGTATTGATTGGCCATGCACAATTGAATGGATGAATAAACAAGCTTGGGCTTAACCATGGAATCCCAAGTTGTTTTTGGTAGTATGTTGATGTCAAATCCCAAATCTAGCATAACATCGTGTTGGCATAGGAGCAGACCCAGGGTTCAGCTCTAACAACACACCAACAAGCCCTAACTACTGGCCCTTTCGGCAACACCTGTGACGTAGATGCAGTCTCACCCGAAGTAGCTATGGGGGGTTGCAGGAAACAGATGTCTACAACCAAGGGAATACAAAGTGGATCCAATACAAGAACAACATAGCATCTAGATATCAATTGCCAGATTATATCTACTCCACACAACTAATTGTCAGATCTAACACAATAATGCAATAACAGTATATCCATAAACAAGAGAACACAACATCAATCACACACAACACAAATATGTATGTGGTTCACCCTCTACCTTGGGCTATGTCCACAGAACCGTGCTCTATAATATGTTAAGATGAAATCATATAGTTCTTCTATGCTCTCTTAGCTTGCAGATCTCTCTCTCTTCCCCTTTCCTTCCTCCCTGTGCACCCAACTAAAGATCTTACAATACAGAAGGCCCTCACACCAGCACTTCTCTCTCACACAGTAGTACTCACTCAATCCCAAAATAACAATTAACTCTCAACCAACAAAACACCAACCCATCCCAGGTGCTTTAGACCTTTATTTATACATTACAATAGCTCTCGAACATCCTTAGGTTGAAACCTAAGTGTCAATACCCTAGATACCAAAACCCTAGGTGTCTAAAACCCTACGTCAACTTGACCCACATTTTCAAGGCTTCGCCATCCTATCTTTCCTTCCTTCTCGCGCGGTGCTCCAAAGCATCCAACAGTGTCTTTTTCTGCTTGCTGAGTTTTCCATGATCCATCTTCCTTGCTGATATTTCCATCCTAGATATCCTCGCCCAATGACTTGCTTTCTCTTACTTCGCACCGTCTTTTCTTCTCTTCTACTCACTTCGACCCAGTATCAGTCACTGCGTCTTCCACGCAATTCACATTCAGTATTTTCTTCCTTAATCTTCACTTAATTCCATACACAAGGGCCAACAGGCCCCCAACACTCACCTATGACTCATCCCGAGGCACTTCAGATCTGATCCTTCTGATTTTCTTCAACTTCAGGCTACACAGAGCAACCTGTTCTTTCTGCTCTATCCCTCCTTTTCTTGTGCAGACTGTATTTTCTGTGTTTGGTACCTAGTTTCAACTACACCTGGTACCTAGACCCTTTTCCTTATGCTTTTAGTGAGATTTGTAAGGTAGCGGGTTTTCATAATACAATTTCAACCGACTCTCGTTCACCAAACCTTCCTTCTATTCTCCATTCAAAGTCTTCAACTGCATAGCTCCTCCTTCTGTAACATAGGCAACCTCATATGGCCCAAGCCAATGCGTTCTAAGCATTCCTGTATGCTTCATGAACTTACTGTCATATACCAGAACCAAATGACCTTGCTTAAATGCCTTCTTTTTGATGTGTCTGTCATGGTAGGCCTTTTCTCTTTCCTTCTGTACCTGCTAATGGAATCCTGCAATAAATCAATCTTCTTCTAGTTCGACCAACTGCGCGAGCCTCTCTTGAACAATGCAAGTGTCATCCATATCTGTAAAGGCTGTGATTCTTAAGATTGGGACCAAATATTCCATCGGGACAACTGCTTCGAGACCATAAACCAACTTAAAGGGGGTTTTCATTGTAAGCTTCTTGCAAGTGGTTCTATAGTCCCATAGTACTGTTGGTACTCTTAAACCCCAGTCATCCTTGTTCACACTGCAAATATTTGTCAGCGTTGTCTCCAAGATCTTATTGAATGCTTCAACTATCCCATTCGCTTGGGGGTGGTAGGGTGTGCTCTTCTGGCGTGGACTGCAAATTCCTCGGTCAAGGCTTCAATGGTCTTATTGATGAAATGTGGGCCTTGATCACTCATAAGGATCTTTGGGCATCCAAACCTGGTTATGATGTCATCATATATGAAGTGTGCAGTTGTAGTTTCACTACAGTCCTTAACTGCTCTTGCTTCGACAAATCTGGTCAAGTACTATGTCGCAGTGATTATGTATCTGGCTCCTGTGCGCTTCCCTGGTGGGTTTATAGGTCCCACGAAATCAATGGCCCATTTCTCAAATTCTTGTAGGTTCAATTGCGGTGCTAAATTCATTTCATCTCTTTTGGACGATTTCCCAACTCTCTGGCATACATCACAGGCTCTGTAATAGTGCTTAGCATCTCTATGTAAGGTAGGCCACCAAAGGCCAGCTCTAAGAACCTTTTGTGTTGTTTATTTCCCTATGTAGTTTCCTCCTTCAATGCCTTCATGAGCTTCTGTGAGGATCAATGGTCGCTATGTCTCCATAACACACCTCCTCAATATCTCATCAGGCCCCATCTTGTATAGTTGTCCAGCTATAAGTGAAAAGCCTGCAGTGCGCACTACCAACTGCTTCTTCTGGGTGATTGTATATTCACTTGGTGCCATTTTTGTTGACAGGAACTGGACTATCTCCATGAAGCGATCATCAATATTTCTAATGGCCAACAACTGTGCATCCGACAGTGTATCCTCCAAACTAGTAGGCTCTTCTCCATGATCTAAACTTGGAAAGTGGTCAGGACCTTTGTTCATTCTTCCTGGCCTAGCCACAATCTCAAAATCATATTCCTGACATAGCATAAGCCATCTGCATATTCCCCCCCCAACAATGGCTTGTTGACTAGGTATTTCAACGTGAAGTGATCAGTAAACATTTTAAAGTGTCCTCCCAATAAGTAGTGGTGAAACTTCTGCAGCACATACACCATGGGTAACCCTTCTCTCTCAGTGGTGGTGTAATTAATTTCAGTTTTTGATAGCTTCCTGCTAGAAAAGGCTAATGGGTGGTCAATGTCTCCAGTTCCTAGTTGTGCTAACATAGCTCCTAATGAAATATAATATGCATCGACATGCACGTGAAATTCCTCACTCCAATCTGGGAAAACCAGGATAGGTGCAGTAACCATTTTCTGTTTCAGTGTGTCGAAGCTCTGCTGGCATTTTTCTATCCAATTAAACTAACAGTCTTTCTTCAAAATCTTATCCATGGGTGATGTGATCTGTGCATAGCCTTTAATGAACTTCCTATAATATCCAGTGTATCCCAACGCAGTGCGCAACTATTTTACTAAAGTAGGAAGGGGCATATCTGTTGGATTACTGAGAGGGGGGGTGAATCAGTAATAACGTAATTATAATCCTTTTTCTTCAAATGTTATATCAATGTAGAATTATTATCCAATAATGAGCAGTAATAAATAAACAATCACACACATGCACAGTACACC
>ML831503.1:5829-41263 GCA_009831015.1 Picea engelmannii | reverse complement strand
TAACATAGCTCCTAATGCAATATAATATGCATCGACATGCACGTGAAATTCCTCACTCCAATCTGGGAAAACCAGGATAGGTGCAGTAACCATTTTCTGTTTCAGTGTGTCGAAGCTCTGCTGGCATTCTTCTATCCAATTAAACTAACAATATTTCTTCAAAATCTTCTCCATGGGTGATGTGATCTGTGCATAGCCTTTAATGAACTTCCTATAATATCCAGTGTGTCCCAATGCAGTGCGCAACTATTTTACTGAAGTAGGAGGGGGCATATCAACTATAATAACAATCTTAGATGGGTCTACCAACAATCCCTGTTTACACACAATATGACCTAACAACACTCCAAAGGGTGAAAAGAAGATGCACTTCTTCAGGTTCAAGGCAATCTGACACTGTCTGCACTTATCCAACATTAGTCTTAAACATTCAATATGATTTTGTAATAAGCTAAAAACAATCCAATCATCAAAATATGCTTCCAGGAATTTATGTAAAAACTCCTTGAATGCCTCGACCACCACCCTGGAAAAGATGGTTGGGGCATTATTAAATCCAAACAACATCACTGTGTACTGGTAGGATCCCCATTCTATTGCAAATGTGGTCTTATGGTGATCTTCCTTGGCAATCCAAATCTGATGGTATCTTGAAAATCCATCTGTAAAAGAATATACCTCTTGTCATCCTACATTATCTAACACTTCGTCAGTAAATGGTGTAGAGAATGGGTCATGCAAATAGACATCATTCAACTTCCTGAGATCTACACAGATCCTAATTTCTCTAGTCTTTTTATCCTGCATGACCATAGGGCTAATCCATTCTAACTCTTCAACAGGTTCTATGATTTCTGCTTCCAGCATTCTGTCAATTTCAATATTCACTTTCTCCTTATATTTAGGGTTCAATCTATAGGTTCTATGTTCAATTGGCCTTGCATCTGGTTTCAAAGGGATACTCATCTCTCCCATGGGACCTTTAATTCCCTTCATATCAGTGAACTTGGTTGGAAACAAGTCATGATATTCATGCAGTAACTCTATGATCTTTTCAATAGTGGCAACATCCCAATAATATCCAACATTTGCAAGCTTCGGTGTTTGCTCTGTTCCAATGTTAAATTTATTGATCTTGATCGGCTGTCCAATGAAAGGTAGTTCAAATCCTCGTCCTTCTATGTCTCTATGTCCTTTTGTTTCAACGATTTTCACCTTCCAAGGATCATCGTCTTCATCAGCATTGATATTGTAACAGCCTTGCAATTTCTAGAGAGGTGCAGTCCATTCATCCTCTTCTTGTTCCAAAGGGATGCTAGGTGCCTCCTCAAATAATTTATGTATTACAATCTGTAATGCTTGATCTACTGTAGGATATTGGCTTTCAAATAAAAAAGTAGTTACAAAGTTTTGATTCATACCTTCCCAATCTATAGTGACAAGGCGCAGTTCTACTTGTAGGCACCAATTGATAGGGGTTGTGTCCAGTGTGTTGATGAATCTGTGCACCCACTTATCTTAATGAATGCTTCTCCATGCTTCCTCACAATGTCGCACATGGTCCTTTGGACAACTTCGACCTCTGTACCTAACTTCGCAACCTTCTACTTGCTCTGAAAACCGTGTCGTCCTCAAAGTGTGACATTCTACCCATTCTGTAATGTTGTTTTTGTGTGTCCCCCACCATCTTACTGGGTTTTCTTTTAGGGCCTCATCCATTGCCAACAATCTTTGTTGTATTGGTAGAATTTCTTCAAATTCCAACAAGAAATATTTTAAATGATTTATACCATCAAAGGTGGGCAAGTTACTTACTGTTGTGCCATTCCAACGAACTTCTCTGGTTAATCTAGCACATCGCCTTGTATATACTTCATACATTTTGTTCTGTCAGTTCTCCAATGCTTCTTTTGAATCTGATGAACATGCACTTTCACTTTTCCAGCTTAGGTTCCCATCCGCCGTAGGATTAATGTAATCTTGATGTCTGGTTGTTAATTTGTATATGTTTTCTAGTTCATATGCATGGTCTTCTTCCCTGATGGGTTATGTGTATCTCTGACCTTCGTCGGGATCCAAAGGTACAATGAACCTAAGGCCATATCCTTCAAATGTCATTCTTCTTTTATTTAAATCAGCCACAATGGAATTATTGAAATCCCAATCAATTCCTAACAGTGCAGGGTAAGGACAACTATCATCAACTATCTCAATCACCTCGAAGTCTGCAAACGTCCTTACTCCGTCGATGTCCACTGGGACTTGTTCCAATATTTCAAAGGGGCTTACAGTTTGTTGATTAAACATCCTAAGCTTGATAGGGGAGTATATCAACTTAATTTTTCCCATCAATGCCCAGGTTTTCTTCGTCATGACATTGACCTCCGACCCTAAGTCGAGGACTACATAGTCTATATCATACTCTCCAATTTGAGCATTCAGGTGTAGTTCCTTATTTTTCCTTATATTTTTAGAGACTTGGTGTACTACTATATTCAGAAAGGGATCTATCTTTCCTAACTCATATTGTCTGATTAAATTTTGTAGTTCTTGTACAACACTTTCATCCTGAATCAACTTAATACAAGTATATAAGAATTGTATGAGCTTGCTTACCTCTTTTCCTTCTCCTAGCAGAGAAGACTAGTCAAATACCAGAGGAATTACACATTCTCTTACTTCTATTCGTGTCTTAGATGAAGAACCTTGGTCTCTCCCGAATTCTTTTCTTGCCTCCTCAAATATTTGTTTTTCTTTCTTTGCGTCAAAATTTTATGTCTTCTCTGTAGCTTTCCTGACTCCTGATTCTTCTGTAATATTTCCTTGGGTCACACTGTCTTCTCCTGTAAAAGTGCCTCCTCTAGTGATACATCGAATCTAGGGTCCTCTCTGCGAGGTTCATCTTATATCAGTTGCACTTGAGGGTTCTGTTGAGGTCCTCGTCTCTCCTGAAGTTTGGCTAGCAGCACAGGACAATCTTCGATAACATGTTTGAATGAGCTACAGTAGCTGCAAGTGGTACAAGGATTCTGACAGTCCCTTGCTAAGTTTCCTGGTTGTGCACAATTCTAATAGATGATCTATCCTTGACCTTGACCCATACCTCCTCCTCCTCCTCTTCCTCTGAATCCACCGTGAGAGTTGAATTTTCCTCTTCCTGGAGAATTATATTGTGTAGTGTTTCCTTCTTGTTGTACTTCTCCTTGAATTTTGTATATATCCCTCAACCTTTATTGCATGAGGTCGTAAGCCCTACAATCCCTGTCATCGTGTACTACCGACTTATAGAACGTGCAATACAAATTTTTGGGTGTCTGGACATATCTTTGCAGATAGTAACATTCACCAGGGTGATGTTGATTTCTGCATACCTCGCACCAGGGTAGGGTAACTTGCTTCAAAGGGCTCGGAGCTCCAGAGGCCAAGTATTCATGAAATAAGGGACAATGTTCTTTGTCATGGCCTTCTGATTTTCATCTGATACACCATATTTCTTCTCTTTTATCTTTTCCCTTGTCTTTATTCATATCTGTGGCCTATAGAGATAATCTAGTCAGCTAACTCAAGATTTCACTCATACCTGAGCTGGATTCTCCCATAGAGGCTGATTCTAACTTCATGGCGATATCCAATGCCTCAGCCTACGAAGCAATCTTATGTTGCATTAGAGGAACTCTGATGTGTGGTAAGAGGGCAACAATGAACCATTCCTTGTTCTGATCATCTGGGATCTGGAAAACCAAATGGCCTATCAAGGTCTTAAATCTTTGATCAAACTCCCACATAGGTTCAACTATTCTCTGCTTGATTTATTTTAGGTCTGTAATTCAATACAAATCTAACTTAGGTTTCTTGAATTCAACAATTAGTGCAGTCTTAATGACATTCATAGGTTTCAGTGCAGTTCCTTGGACAAACTTCATGTACCAACTCAGTGCGCGATCTCTTAGGGTAGTACTGAGCTGAGATCATTTAACAACTTCATCGGTGATATTCTTAATACTCCATAGAACTTCACATAAAAGCTAGTGTCGATCAAGATCTTCAGATCCATCTCCTCTAAAGATGGGTAGCCTCATCTCATCTACCATAGATATTCCTAGGTTTGCTCACTAAATATGTGGTGGACTACTAGTGGCAGTGCTCAGATCTCTCTAGTGACTCTGATTACTTTGATTGCTTAATGTTGTTGAAACAACAAGAGGAATAATAGTACTTAATTCAATAGTCGGCATGGTTCCTGAAGTTTCTAGCTCTTCTTGACGAGGTTATTTAGCTTTCCCTTCCTATGCCCTAGAGGACCCTGAATTCTCTTCATCTGTTAGATATGCCTCTTCTCCATTGTAGAAACCCTCATCCCCATAGTTCTGCTTAAACAGGTTCACAAGAGGGACATCTCTGAACGCTCACCCAATGCACATATGTCTAGCCTCTGTGTCATTGTTGGTGTCTGAGTTCTTGAACATTAGCCTTTTCCAATCCGACCAACTAATTTATCTTCAAGATGTTCTTCTCATGCAATAGCATCTTGATCCTCAATGTTAGAAATTGTAAAATTTTTCCCCTAGGTCCCTTAAATAAATACCTCTCGGCTTGGCTATATGACTCTAATCTGTCAACAAAAAACTTGGTGATATACCCTCCAATGGTACTATCGAACCAGTGATCTACTTCTCTTGACACAGAGTTATCAACTCTCTTGACCTTCTTGATCAGCATCGACATCCAAACCATGATTGGTCTAGATATGATCTCAAATTGGGTGTCTTCTAACATAGCTAGCCACTCATATAGCTCCTGATGGATTCCTGCAAAGAAAATCCCGTGTATATCAGTAAAGATATCCAACCAATCCTTTGTACTAATATTAGGTTTCTTTTTCTGGGCTTCAGTGAAGTCCATTTCTTGATCCTTTATCCACTTTTGAATCTCTGTCTTCGATGGAAAACACCTTGACATTCCCTCAAGAAGATTCAAGTCTTGGAAACATAACCATTTTTTGGCATAGGGGCAGACCCAGGGTTTAGCTCTAACAGCACACTAACAAGACCTAATTACTGGCCCTTTCAGCAACACCTATGAGGCAAATGCAGTCTCACCCGAAGTACCTATGGGGGGTTGCAGGAAACAGATGTCTACAACCAAGGGAATACAAAGTGGATCCAATACAAGAACAACACAACATCTAGATATCAATTTCTAGCTTAGATCTACTTCACACAACTAACTGTCATATCTAACACAATAATTCAATAACAATATATCCATAAACAAGAGAACACAACATCAATCACACACAACACTAAGATGCACGTGGTTCACCCTCTCCCTAGGGCTATGTCAACAAAATTGTGCTTTATAATATGTTAAGATGAAAGGATATAGTTCTTCTATGTGCTCTTAGCTTGCATATCTCTCTCTCTTCCCCTCTCCTTCCTCCCTATGGACCCAGCTGAAGATATTACAATATAGAAGGCCCTCACACTAGCACTTCTCTCTCACACAACAGTACTCACTCAATCCAAAAATAAAAATGAACTCTTAACCAACTTAACACCAACCCATCCCAGGTCCTTTAGACCTTTATTTATACATTACAATATCTCTTGGACATCCTTAGGTTGAAACCTAAGTGTCAAAACCCTAAATACCAAAACCCTAGGTGTCTAAAACCCTAGGTCAACTTGACCCACGTTTTCAGGGCTTCGCTAGCCTATCTTTCCTTCCTTCTCGCGCGGTGCTCCAAAGCATCCAATGGTGGATTTTTCTTCTTGTTGAGTTGTCCATGATCCATATTCAATATCCTCGTCCAACAACTTGCTTTCTCTTACTTCGCACCGTATTTTCTGCTCTTATGCTCACTTCGATCTAGTATCAATTATTGTGTCTTCCGCGCAGTTCACATTCCATCTTTTCTTCCTTAATCTTCACTCACTTCCATACCCAAGGTCCAACACATCAATAATATCATAGTCGTTGATATGGGAGTTTAGTATAAATTCTCTTCTATATCTTTGCTTCCTCCTTGTTATTCTACCTATATGTCTCTTCAGAATATTAGCAACAATCAGATACTATGGGTTCTCTTCAGCCTTCAAAGTTCCCTTAAGCACGTTTTGCAACTTTTTAGTGATTTATTCTTCATCTAAAATATCAAAACTAAGTTGAAACCATATTTCAATAATATTTTGTGATGTCACTGGTAGGTTCCTCAAAACTAACAGGATTTTCGTGCCTCCTGGTTGGAATTCAACACTTGGCTCTACAACTACCAATATAGTAGGTTTAGACGTCTATCGAATCATTTCTACGATGTTCTGGAAGAAATCTTTTTTCCTTAGGGGATCATACTTAACATCCACTTGTACCACTTATGAATATTACTTTGATTGGGATTGGCAAAATTAGCGCCAGTCCTTGTCCCTCCTCAAGTAATAATATTAATATTGGGTGTCTTTTCTTTAGTGATAGGTTGGGGCTCAAAATTAATCAGATTGGTGCCTCAATTCCTTACACGATCTTCCCACTTCATTATAAAATCAGGGAAATCCTCGGTGGCATGGGTGTTGTTTCTACAATGGGAACACCAAGGTATTCTTGGAAGAGGATAGTCTCTTGCAATATGCCCATGTTCATCACAATTGTAACAACGAACTAGCCCTCTTCTGCTAGTTTTTCCACCTTTGAAATATCCTCCACCTATGCATCCTCCTCCAAATCATGGAGGAATTTCATCGACAATAATTCATATCTATCCAACCTATCTGCAAGGGCATCGAGGGTGAGAATCTACTTGGTGGTGTGAGTTGGTGACCCATAGAATTCATAGTATATTGTATTCATAATAGGTGAATAATTTTGTAGGATTGGACAATGTTGAGAGGAGTGACCATGGCTTCGACATATTTCACAATATTCCCCACTCTGGTCTCCATGATGATTTGGGAAAGTGTGGTACTACAAAGGGCCATGAAATTATTCTATAGAAACAACTTACATGACCCCTCCCGATCGTCCTACTAGCAGAGGCACCATCAGGTGTTGAGACGGTCTTGCACCCCTCAATCTAGGACATTTTGTTGTTGTATGAACCTCGATGTATCATCTAGTACACCACACCTATGATCGACCTACTCTAGGGAGTCTCAACTCTTTAATATTGTTGGTTAATGGAGAAATCTAGCCTTGCAGCTGCGCAATATAATTATCTTCATTCGGTCTCATAACACTCAAGATTTCTAGGTAGCCAACCATTGCTTCAATTTTCATTGTATGTTTTAATTCTTCCCCTAATGAAATTATCTTTTGTTGGGTTAATAATATCCAAATAAATGATAACAATCCATACATAAACCATTCACATTGGTGGTCTTCATGGATGGGGTTTTCCAATTTCCCTATTGCATCCTTAAATCTTTTATTATACTCCTAGGTAGAATCATTATCTCTCTATTTGATCTCTTGCAAATCAAAGAGAGATTTTTGTTCTGACTGGCGTAAGCAGAATTATTCTATGAATCATTGTTTGACTTGAGAAAGAGTGAAATCGTGTTCTTGAGGATTTCCTAGTTCAATGGATTTCATATACCATTTTAAAGCATGGCCTCTCAAGGTGGTCTGAAACTCAAATAATTTGTTAGCATCCAAAGTTCCATGAGACATCCATATGGCCTCATAAAGGAAGCAATAATGTTCAACATACTCATCCCCTTTACCCAAAAATTTTGGGTATCGGGTGAGGGATCCTTCATGTTGAGTTTCCATTGGAGAACTTGGGGATCCTATCAAAAAAAATCATGAAGGTCCTCGTTGTGAAATAACTAAAGTAATCACCACACTACTATTACTACTGTTGCTTAGACTCATTGGACTATAAGGGTTAGACGCAATAGAACTTACATAAATATTAATAGGAGAGATTACCAAATTTGCAGATAATGTTCAGGGAGTAAGCAACTCAGGGTTGGGTCCTTTATTGACAAAACAAATTTCTTTAATCTGGAAGGTCGCGTGATCTTGAAATATTCCTTCTACTTCATAGATATTCGTGTGAGCTCTAAGTCTCTCATAACTCCTTTTGAGATCTTAGATGATCCACCCGCTCCAAATGCGGCACCTATTCTCCCTACTTCATTCAGTTCCCCTAAGGTTCCCACCTCTTGTCTTATTCCTACAGAACCTTTACTACTCTCACCAAATATTTCCTTCAACCATCGACTGGCCATCCTTCCACATCTCCATAGCTCTCACAACATTTCTAATTCCTTCTACCAACTACCATCATATTCCATCTCCCTCTATAATGGGTAACATCTATTCATAACCTTTATCATCTGATTCTGCCGCCTCTTTTCGATAGTTTCATCCCTCCTCAGAGCTCATTATTTTTTTGCAGTTTTCTCTCATTGTCACCCCATCGCCCGAGAATCGTTATTTATCGATTCATTACCCTACCTTGAACCACCTTCCTCGGGTGCAAAGGTTTATGCTTCCATATCCATTATGTTATCACTAGGAATCACCTTCAGATTGCATGGAAGGAAATCCCAATACCAATCAGGTTATAAGTAAATGTAAAAGAGTTTTTTGAGGTGTCAAATGGATAAGACTCAAGATGATAATGTTCCAACTCAGAAATCAGGGCTAACATGCACGAGATATCAAGGTTTTGGCTAATTTCAATCAGTAAGTGGGATTAAATGTGAACATAGGGAAGACTTCAGTGAGAGGAATGTAGATATTGTTGTAAACATTAGGTCTGCAGACAACCTAAGGAAGAAAAACTCTTAACACAAGATCTTCTTGAGTTCAAAGTTTAAGGACACTAAAGAAACATCATAATAATATTATAATCAAACATACATCATAATATCACCACAAAAAATCATGTGAATCATTCAAAGCATGAACACTTTAGCATCAGAAGCAAATAAGCTGGAATAAGAAGTTGATTTCTATTAACCAAGATGTCTTAGATCAAGTACATAACCAGTTCACAGTAACTTCATCAAAATATTACAGCATAGGGGAGCCTATCTCAACCATTTGAACCTACTAAATCATTTCATCTATCTATTTATAACAAAAAAGGAGGCAATAGTTGTAGGTACGAGATGGCCTTCTTACCATGAAAATCTCTAAGAAGTTATTTCATCTAACAACTTAAGCTATAAAATGGGAAAATGTTGGTCACTGATCCAATAAATATTTGAACTAACTTGATCCCCCTTTGGTGCACAACTCCTTGCTTGCCAAGTGTCCTTCAGGGGCATGTGGATGTTATCACGCTAACAGTTGTTGTCTCTGCAATTCCTCCCATCATCAGTTATTCATAAATATGCTAGCTCGACTCTCCTTGATTCCTAGTATCTATTGGTAGCATCATTTGGTAACGCTCTGAGTAGTGCACTTTGTAGCGCCTTTACCAAATTTCATGAGAAAATGTAGCGCAACCTAAAAAATAGGCAAGTAGAAAAGGTAGCACCAAGCCTTTGTGTCTTCTGTGCAAAATTCAGTCTCTACCAAAATTTTGGTAGCGCCATCCTGGTGTGTCTCTGTGTAGAATTCATTTTCTGCCAGAATTTCGGTAGCACCCTCCTGTATATCCTGTCAAAATTTCGGTAGCACCTTCACTTGAACATGTGAAAAATGGGTAGTAACCTCGGGTATTAGTAGGTCCATTGGTCTTAGGTGATTTGGCAGTGTTGTAGGTATAAGACTGGTGGAACATAAAAAAATAGACTATTCTGTAGCGCCATAGCGCTACGGAATTTCTGCACTACTACTCTTGAAGGGATTAATTCTTTGTGAAAACCCAAAACTCTGAACAATAAGTACTAGAAGCCTGCATAGGTGGCAGATGTAGTGTTTCATCAATTGTTTATTTTTTCAAAAAGGGACCATCTTCAAAAATGGAGCTCACCTTTCACCAGTTACTTCATTAACCTAACACTCCTTCTTGGAGAAGGAGGACCTCTCGTTGGCACAACAAGATTTTTCAATGGAGCTATGCTCTCCTTGGCTATTGGTTTCTCCTTTTCAATAGCATCTTCAACCAATACCTACAATTTCCTTTGAGCCATTTCATCTTGGAAATGTTGCAACTCTGCTTTGAGCCTTTCGTTCTGAGACTGAAAGTCTTTGTTCTGCCTATAAAGGTTTTTGAGCTACCCATGGAGAGGCTGGGCCTTTCTTGCTACAAACCTTGCTAGGTCAAGAGTGTGGTTGTAGCCATCCATGATTTCTTTCATCTTAACTCTGTCAGACATGGCATCTTCTTTCAAATGAGCCACCTCCTTCCTAGCATCCTTGAGTTGCCTAATTAGTCTTTTGAACGTCTTGCTGCCAGGTGGAGTAGTGATGTGAACAATATCAACAAGATTTTTCATGGTTTCCTCTTCCTATTGCATCGGTATTACTTTGTCTATCTCATCAAGCTTCTTGATGCCTTTGCCTTTATCTTTATTCTTTTGTACATGCATTTCTTCTTGCTTCTTGTGTACAGGGATTTCTTCTTTCTTCTCCATGGGCTTTCCAATGCCTTGGCCCTTATCTTTATTCTTTTGTAGGATAGAGACTTTTGGTAGGGATTGTTCTTCACCAGCATCTTTAGGAGTTGATTCTCTTATGAAAGGATTTATGACCTTGATGTTGGTTGTTGAAGGAGATGAGGAGAAGTGTAGATTCTTCCCTTTCTTTTCTATAGTTTTAGTAGAAGAAGGGGCTTCTTATAACTCTGGTGGAGGAGGGGGTGAAATATCTCTCTGTGGAGAATGACAAGCCTCCTCCTCAGTTCTTGCAACCTCCTTGATGGCCTCTTGATCTTGAACAAGAACTCTGCTCTTTCTCTTCTTGCTAGTACTTGCTTTAGCAACACTCGTGGATGGTAAAGGGATTGCTATCTGTGACTGAGGAGTAGTTGCTATATCAAACTTAAAGTGAGAAGCAATAACAAAATGTTCCCATGAGATATCCTTCTTACCCAGCTCTTCAGAAACCATCATTCTAATCAATCCAGAGTGAAATATGCTAGTATTCATAGCCTTAGACTTGGATTGAACCCTGTCTGACATCTTGCCCATGCTCCTTAGCAAATAGTAGGGAATGTTCATTTCAATTTTTCAAATAAAATGCAGCAGAAGATTTATATGGTACTGGTATAGTGTATTGAACCTCCCTTCACATGTAAAGTACCTTTGAATGATCTTCAATATCCTATCAAACTGCTCAATCATATGATTTGTTGGCACACCTTTAGTCAGATTATCAGCTTGATGTTCAGGCATAAGGAAATCTTTGGCATAGGCTGCATCTAAGGCCATGGATTTAAACCATCTCTCACCTGCGATAGGGATTCCTGTAGCATCTGAAATAGAGGTCTCAGACACCACAAATTCTAGGTCCCCTACTGCATTAAGGCCATCAAAATGTAAGTCAAACTACCTTGTCACATCAGGATGACCTCTTTTCATATTTTGGCAGAAACAGAGGCATCCCACCCTTTGAAAAACTTCTCAGGCTATGGGCTCTGCCTCGAATAGATGCATGTCTACAAGCTCAATTCTAACCACCTTACCTCCCTTGTGTGACTTCTTCATCTGAGGAGTCTCCATAGTTTAGGATAATATATTTTAGGGCTATGGAGTGGTGATAACCAGGAGGATTAAAGAGTCAAAGCTCAAATGGACAAGGCTACCCCTTTACAATAATTTCCCTTAAACCAGACTGGTTTCTAGATAGCTAGAACTAGATATAAAAATTCCTCCCTGAATATGTGCAGATATGAAACACTAAGAAAAATATGATGAAAGGATACCCTGTAATAGTCTTGGAAACTGGGTTAAAATTACCCAACTCAACTGTCATAGGAGGCAGGGGAGAAACAATGTAACTGAGTAGCGTCTCTAGGTAGTACACCGCGCATGTAGAGGATAGGATATGTTTGGATACTGTGAGCTCAATGGTAATTATAGGCAAATATATCAAACTCGATAGGTAGATAATGAGATCTACAGGTTTAAAAGGAGGGAAGAAACTGATAGAATGGTGTGAGGAAAGATCTCCTCCAACTATGCAGGCCCGATAACCAAAATTCTGAGTGCTAATTCTCCATGAAATTGATGTGCAGAGGAAGAAAACACAGGATACATATGGAATAAATTCAGTTCGAGGCCTCAGCAAGATCTCAGGAAGAACTCAAGAGAAACTTGGCCTTTGAATCCACCTCAGCATCAGATCTGGTAGCACTGCTGCCAACTGGTCGAAAGTGGTAATTTGCGCAGCGCAACAATTTGAGTTTTTTTCAAAATTCAAAAACCGTTATCAAAGCTCATAAATATGATATCTTGAAAGCATATTTTAACCACCCCTGGTGCTGAAAACAAGGAAGAGATGACATCAACGTTGTAATCATAAATCATGGTAGAAAATGATGGACATGAAGTGCACTACGGAAACTCCTGATGAGTTGGCAACGCTTCATGTCAAAACATGACTGGACAGTAAGCAAAAGGACAACAAGGTAGGGCTATGAGGGCATGAGTGAGGAAAATGGCATGTCAAATCAAGTTGTTCATGGGGTGAGTCGATCCTAGTGACAAGTCATGAAGGGAATCAAAGATAAGTCGTGAACAAAACGGTCCTAAGTCCAAAATTTGTATGAGGATCAAAACATAAGTCATGACTCAACACTTTATTTATCAAGGGGGGCTAAAAAAACAAACTTTTAAAAGTATAAATCAAAAATTAAAATCTAAAGTCTTAGGGAAAGATGAAACTAAAGGCTAAATACCCAAGGCAACTTAGTGTGATAACACATTGTAACAGGTAACATCCCCTCTTCCACAAGAAAAGATTTAATCCAAAGGGGGATTTCCCACAATAGTCTTCCTCGGGATCTTCTTTGAATATGGCTTCTGATTTTGAAAAATACTAGTGGCTCTCAATGACAAATTCAATGATATATCCTTCCAAGGTGGTCTGTACCCAGAAATCCACAGAGTAATTGGATGATCTATCTGGTGAAGGCCTGCTAAATTCCCATCAGTCCAATCATAGGTTCTCTTGACTCGAACTTTGAATTCTTTTTCTTCTTGTAACTGGTTGAGCCACTAAAATACCTCTTTCGAGAATCAAATCCAGAATATCTCATACTGGTCGCTTTCTAGTTCCGAGTAAAAGACAACGCTTTTCACAACCATCACACATTTGTGTCGTAGCTCAAATTCTTGCAGAATAAATTCATCACACCTTATTTTCCACCAATTATCAATGTCAGGCTTAAATATATGATGGAGAATCCTCTAAAACTCACTTGAAAGCTTCAGGTCTCGACAACAAAACCATTTTTTGGTGCACAATTGGAAAGGATTGGTTCTCAGAGGTTACCAAGAAAGATATCATTGTAGTCTGGTAGTGTTGGCATATTCAACCTTCTGCAAGGGAAGGAGGTCTCACTCAAAGCACAAACGAGGATTGTATGTGATAAAGTCAGTCAGCAAGGATGCATTACAAAACCTAAGACAATACAAGACAATTTCATACTTGAATGCAAAAATATTATATCATTAGAAGTCTAAGTTTGCTTGTGCATTCGATAATCCATGTTGTGTGGCATAAATATAAGTGCATACATCACATGTGATTGTAAACAGTATCGTAACTACCAATCATAGAGTAGGAAATATTGTGCATCACAGAGATCAAATATCCATACACATAATGACAAATTTTGGTGCCCGAATAATCCATCATGTTATTATCATATCACAACCCAACATACATAGAGTATATCTTCCACTTCATGAATTATACAATAGAATCGACAATCAAATACCCACTATGAACTCTTAAATTTTTTGGCAAGCACAGTTAATTCCTCATAGTTCATTACAATATCTTATTGCAATAGACTCAATGATATTAATGGCGATAATCTAATGACAAAAGAAGAATGACAAGGAATATAGCAACATGTTGGGCCCCAACAACTCCTAAATTTTTACAAAATTTAAAGGGCCCCCATTAGAAACTTGATAATTATAATGAGCTACATAATCACCCTTTTCAAATAGTTCCATACATTGGCTTTATTTGAGATAAACTTAATACATTCACTATAGTATGAGACATTCATTACAAGAGTATATGTCAAAATTTAGAAACGAGCATAGAAATCTCAATTTAAACAAAAACGTTATTTTTTATCAATTGTTTACTTTCGTTTAAATTATGATTATGTGTTCATTCTTTTTCTCATTAGAAAGTTTGACTATTTTGAATAATGGGTTCAATACTTTATCAAATAATATATTGGTTGGTTTCTCATTTTCACAAAATCATTTGGTGGGATTAATTCATTAAATTCTTTTTTCATTTTGCATCTCATTTCAAAACAAAAAGAATAACAAAAAAATAATTATCTATCATTTGTTTGATTTTGTTAAAACCCAAAATTAATATTTTTCTCCTCTCCATCAACTTGAAGCTTATAGAATTTTAAGATCATATTTGAAAGGAAAATATAAATAATGTTTTTTTAGAACTTATAGTTGGTTTAAATTCATTTTTTATTTTATTGTTCTAGATTTTGTTTTATTCACAATTTTTAAGTTATTAATTTATGTTTCTTTTTGTTTCACAGGTTTCTATTATCAGTTATTTGGTACGGATCTGATCATGGCTTGATTTTATTATCTAAATACGTTCAAGATGATTGATCCAAAAATAATATTGGATTGTTGCAAATAAATTTATGAGCAACAACAGATAAAATTTGGAAATGCGTCAAAAACAGAAAGATGATTTTGCGGGAGTGATTGCAGCTAAACAGTGAGGAATATGAAGAAACAGTTGAAAACCCATCTCCAAAATGGACCCATTAGCTTACACACGAGAATTTTCTCAAACAAATGCATGATTTGAGAGATATTCGTGTCTCTTTACTAGGCAAATTTCAAGTGGTGGAAACTATTAGTGACGCCCAGATTGTTCATTCATTGTATAAATATATGAGAAAGTTCAGAGCCATGGGATCCAAGAAATTGAAAGGATGATTTTTATCCTTTCTCTTTTATATGTTATTTCTTTTGTAAACTTTTTTCTTTTCAAATGGAGTAACAGATGGTTGGAATCTTTGGGAGAATGGACAAGTATTTTCAAAGAAGAATATGGAATTCCAGGTTGCTTAATGGCTTTTGTCCTGTGAGTAAAATGGTTTTATTTTCATTATAATTTCTTCATATTTTGTATGCATTGATTTAAATTAGCTTTAGTCTGTTTTATCAATACATGGTTAATTACTATCATTTATATATTATTTTTTTCAATCTTTAAGAGTCTATTATCCCAAAAATTCTTCCTGGACCATACGATGAACATATTTTGTTGAAACTATATGAGAAAGCAATTTACTCTTTGGATTTTTTGTTGTGTAGACTTTGCAGTGTTTTTTTTATTGTCTTCTAATGTAATTTCTTGATGTGAAATTTTATCTATGTCGAATTAGCTTTAGTGAGTTTTGCACATAATATTTTATATCATGTTTTTCTTTATGTTGTTCATTATCTTTTGGTTTAGTTTATATCTGTGACTGATCATCTATTCAAGTATTTTGAGTTTACATCTGATGCTAGATAGATGGTAACACCATTCCTGAGAATTGGAATTTCTTTCATTTTCAGTTATCGGACATTTCAATATCACAAGATATATAATTATTTGTCTTTCTGTCGTTATAAACACACTCTAGAATATGAAATACTTCCTTGAATTTCTTTAGGAAGTATTATGCTTTCTTTTGTCATAGGTTTACACTTGACATAGGTAAAGAGGAGCTCATACAATACAGAGAGATGAATTTAGCTTAGTATTGTTGATCAATGAGAGGTTAGTAGGTGCATTGCTTTCTTTTATTCAGATGTGTTTATATATGAATGAGATGATGATTGCATTAATTAGCTTTGATTATTTCTGTGTCATTGTTTTAATTGTATTTGATTAGTATTTATTAGTTTAAAATCTTTAAATATTAAAAAAACAAAAAGATTTATGTTCTTACTTTATCTTATTTTGAAAAATTATTATGAACATTCATTTTCACAAGATTTCAAGTAAACCTTGTAAACTGTATATAGATTGTTTATAATCATTTGTATATTCACGTTTTTTTTTAATAAAAATTAGTACAAGTAATATATCATTTTTTAGAATCATAGCTTTAGATTAGTTTATTTATTTTACTATTTTTAGGACTTTAGTTGACTACTGGAGCCATTAAACCCGTCAGGTCAGATCATACCAAATGGCTTGGGATAATTAGACAACCCCGATCCGGATCTAACCTTCCAGTTGATGGTGTGTTATTTATGCCCGCCAACAAATGGCGCTAGAAGGAGGGCTGAGGTAAATTTAATGATTAAATGTTTTACCCCTCAGCCTGTCATAATTCCAAATTTTTAAATTCTTCTTTTTTGTCATCTTGAAATGCACTAGAAGGTAGTCCAGACTGACAAGCTAACCTTGTAGGAGTATTTGTTTTGAATGTATTTAATTCCCCATGGCTCCCCAAATCATTGTGTTGGAACATGCTTTCCACTTCTCATTACCTGATATTCCCAACAAGACAGTCTCTCACTTGTCCAAACTCACTTTTGATGGTGGGGGGAATGTATCTACTAAAGTCCATATTAACAAGTTTTGGTGTAAATGCATCAAGAATGATATTTGTGATTTAAAGGTTTTATGCAGATTGTTTGCTTTCACTTTTAGGGATCGGATTAAACATTGGTTTGAGTCTTTTCCAGCATATCACATTATTGATTGGTTTCAATTTGTAGAGGAATTTTTAGATGCTTTTGAAATCTATGATTACAATCAATTATGTGAAGAATTTCAGACTTTTCTAATCAATGTCAGTTCATCTCCAGAAGGATTTTCAACAAGAATCCATCATGTTCTCTATAAATTTAACCTTGATGACATGTCATTTGTACTAAATATCCTCTATGATTCTTGCATTCCTTTCATCCAGTCATATTCAATCGCAAATGATGAATCAGTTACAAACCCTATCACTCAATTGCAAGAAGAATTTTTTTTACAGTATGAGAAGAATCCATCTGAAAATTTTCAACAAGCAAGGGAGGTAGAATCTATTGAAAAGGTTCTTACTGAAAATCAAACTAGTTTTTCCTCTGAAGCATTGTATATTCATTCCTCGACCATCGTGGAAGAAGATTTGATGTTGGGTCAAGATGAATGTCCATATTCTTCTAACTCGTGCTCTAATCAATACTTAAATTCAGTTATTAAATAACACTTAGGTGACGAAAACGATCTTAAGCATTCTAACATTCCAATGAAACTGATTAGAGATGTAGATCTGCAATTGGAAGAAGAAACCTTAAACCTTCATCTACAAATCATACCTTATCCACAGGAAAGATTAGATGTTTGTCATGAAAGTTTTGAATTGTTTATCATACATGAAGAAAATTTAGATGATCATATTATGTTGAAGGATTTATCACCAAAACAAAGTGAAAGTTTTAAGGAAAGTGAAGAGGAATGTCTTGAGAATACCATTGTTAAATATCATAGCTCAAGAGATTATTTTCATGTGCTTATTTTTTATTCGTTTTACTCTTTATATCCCGATCTCTTCTTAGATTCCGGTGGACTTGATACTTTATCCACAATATCTTACTCTTTGCCATCACAATCAAATCTTCTCGATATGCCAAAATTTGGTGAAATTAATTATGAACGTAACATATATGAAGTCGGATTTGATGCTCTTTCACTTTCATCACTCGTATGGAAAAAATACATTTTGCAAGATGATTTTACACGATTTATTTTTGAAAAAGACAATGCACTCATTCTTATGGAGATCGAATATTCTACATCGCATATTCGTTCTTTGATTAGTTCGAATTTTAATGTTTATGCTTCACATTTTGAAACGATCAATATCATAAAAGGAAGCATTCAAACCAATAATCTAATTGATGTCATGACTCCTCTTATGATGTGTTCCCCATTGATATATCCATTTCATCAAATCCATAGTTTGCATCCTAATTTTTATGACAAGATCTTAGAATGGCTTGAAGATTCGTATCTAAAAAATATTCATAATGAACATAAAGTTGTGATTGCTTTGTTTCTACCTAAATATATAGGAAGTAAGCATGACATGATTGTTTTAGATCATCCATGTGAAGAAATGGATGAACACTTGGAGAATTGTCAAGAGGATGGGGCACTTCGGCCTTGGATGACGGTTATGTCAGGGCTCCATAATATTGACAAGTTTTCCAAACTTACTTACACTCTTCCATGCCATTATGACCCATATCACGACAAGATTGCAGAATGGTTGGAGGATTCATACATCAAGAAGTTTCAAAAAAATGGTAAGGTCGTGCTTGTTTTTTTTTTATAAAGAATATGTAGGAGGTAAGCATGATATATTTCTTTTGTATCTGCAAATACTACATTCTTTTATTCTGATTTTCGATTTTCTATGCCTTGCAGGATTGAAGATGCTCTTGTGGCTACACTGGAAATAGGATTTTACTTAGCATTTTGATCTATTTAGTAGTTTAGAGTAGGTTTAGGAGTAGGTTTCCCTTAGTTTTATTTATCAGTGTTTCTCTTTGTAATTATGCAGTTATGAACACAAGTGGGCACACCAAGAGAACTATAATATGAATCTTTTCAGGGAAGTCCACTTTAAATCTTTTTCTCTCTACTTTTCGTTGAATATTTCTTTTCAAAAACGCAGTATCATCATGAAAAATTTAAATGGAAATTAAAGAGACACGTAAATTTGAACTATCAATTCAACCCTAACTCAAGGTGCCATGAGTAGGACTGCACTCATATTAGTAAGGATTTTTCTATTTTCCTTTAGTCTATTTTATTTTTAATAATAATGATTGGTCAAAGTAACATCTTATGCATCACTATATTAAGAAAAGAACTTGCTCGCACATGAGATTTTATATGAATTAGTTCTTCCTTTATTTTACAGTGGGATGCTAGTAGATCCCAAAAATCAGTTTTATCTTTAGCCAAAATTGTTTCTGAAAGTGTGCTTTTGCTGTTTCGATTTTGTTTGTTTTGATATACTTCTGATTTTGAATCCCATTAATAAAATCTGATTCAGTTTGTTGTGTGTTTTTTTTTTTTTTGCTTTCTTTGATTGAACCTTTTTTTGTCTATCTTTTTGAATAATTATATTTCTGATCAAAGAGCGATTGTCAAAGGAAGCATTCATTTCAAGACTTATGTTTTTGAAATCAATTTGAAACAGTTCAAATAGTTTTTGATGTTAAGATTCAACTTAGATAATTTATTTGTAAGTCAGTTAAGTACTATGAAATCTTAAATGGTCTTTGTCAGAGTATTACACCTAAAATGTGTCGAGATCTTTGGGAATTACGATTATCCTTAGAATTTTTACACTGTCCCTGTTCTTAAAATATCACTTTTAAGTGCTTCCCCATTCTCTAGATGATTTCTTAACTGAAATCTAAAATATCTAAACCATGATAAAACTTCTAGTTTTAAAAGCAAATAAAAAATAAATAAAAATGATCAATTGTTCACCTATATTGCAATTAACCTCCAGTATCACCCCGCTCTCTTTGTCATCAATAAATCTATAATAGTATTATTATTTAAAAGTGGCATAAGAGGGTTGAAAGCGCTTATGTGTGGGAAGTGTGTGTAAACCCGTCAGGGTACTGAACAAACTCGTTGGCAGCGGGTAAATGCACACATGATACCAAGACAACTTTGTCGGGGTACTGAACAGGCCTGCTGGCAACCAAGCAATGTTGGGTCAAGAGGTAGCAGGTATATGATTTTAAATTAACTTTTATGGAACTATACATCATGTGGATATAACTATTGGATGGGATTAAAGCATTTGAGTGGGTTAAATGACATCCTTGTCGAGGCTATGAACACCTGCTGGCAGCAGTGGCTCTGTCAACAGTATTGAAGTTCTTTTATAAACATTGTGACTCTTTGAATACAACATTATTTCAGGTTATAATCCCCTGCAAATAAAATTCTATTGCATGGTTATAACATTGAGCTTATCCTAATACTATATGGTCTCAGAGTGAAATTATTTCAGAGAGCTTAAATCCTTTTTCAAGTCTTATTTTTTTCTTCCTGAGATGAAATCTTACCAGATCAGAGATAACGATTTCACCCAGTAAGTCGTCATTTATTGGGCCCCAACAAATCCCCCTAAATTTTTACAAAATTTAAAGGCCCCCCATTAGAATCTTGATAATCATAATGAACTATAGAATCAACATTTTCAAATAGTTCCATACCTTGGCTTACTTTGAGACAAACTTAAGACATTCACTATAGTATGAGACATTCATTACATGAGTATATGTCAAAATTTAGAAACGAGCATAGAAATCTCAATTTAAACAAAAACGCTAATTTTTATCAACTCTTTACTTTCGTTTAAATTATATTATGTGTTCATTCTTTTGCTCATTAGCAAGTTTGACTATTTTGAATAATGGATTCAATACTTCATCAAATAATATCTTGGTTGGTTTCTCATTTTCACAAAATCATTTGGTGGGATTAATTAATTAAATTCTTTTTTCATTTTGCATCTCATTTCAAAATAAATAGAATAATAAAAAAATAATTATCTATCATTTGCTTGATTTTGTGAAAACCCAAAATTAATACTTTTCTCCTCTCCATCAACTTCAAACTTCTAGAATTTTAAGATCATATTTGAAAGGAAAATATAAACAATGTTTTTTTAGAACTTATAGTTAGTGTTGGCGATGGAAGTCACTCCTGGATTGCTAGCAGGAGCAGAGCCCGACGCCCATCAGTTTTATGTCATGGTTGTTTATAGATGGGTGATCGTATGGAGGGAAACTCAAAAAAATAGCGTTCCAACTGTGAGACCAGGCCAGGTATGCATGAGCAAGTGAGGTCTTGCGTAAATTTCAGACAGTGAGCTGTAGTAAAGGGTGAACAGGTGGAAGACTTGTACAAGAAGAGTGCGAAGGTCTGTTATAAATAGCAGGTTCCTAACAGACTGTAGAATAAGGCATCCAAATGCAAGGTCTTCTTACATTTAAATACAGAAAACCAGAGAAAACAATAATGCAACGATAAATCATTTATCATAACAGAACTGCAATAATTCGCACGAGTCGGTCGTTCACGAACTCTCTTAGCATAAGATGAAAACTAGAAGGAGTAAGAAGAACTATATGTCATAAAACAAGAAATATAATATACAGATGCATAAGATGAAAGCTAGGATAGCTTCTAAAACATTACAGTAGGGAGCTCTGCTCTACCATCGATGCTTACAAAATACAACGACTTGAGTTTATATACTCAGGACAATTCTCCTCACAGAGGCGTGCCTCGGTCACCCAAGGTTGGGTGTCCCTTCAATCAAACTCGTACTGATATATTTCTTTAAGTGCCATCTTAACTACGCATGGCTCCTGTAAGGAGGGTGGCTAAGCTATTAAGTGTTCGGATAGCGTGTGCAGACTTCTCTGTCGAGCTGAAGACTTTGGCATGGATTCTTTGAGAAAATCAATACACAGGACTTCCTCGGGCAGATGGTTTGCCAGACCCTCCATCCCCTACAATTAATGAGTGAGGCGAGGTTTCAACCACCCTCTCTCTTCTTCATTCACTCCGAGCAGGTACTAGGATTGAGATCAAGTTGAACCGGCACCTCGAGAACATAGTGATCCCTTCTGCAGCTAAACCTGGCGCTTCGACCCTTTGCGCAGTTCTTTCTATCACCCCCAAGTGACCACGGGTTGTGCCCCTGTGCCTATCTTCAAAGGCGCTTTCGAAATTTCGCGTTTTGTGGATGGGAAGAGGCTGCTCCTCATGCTTCAAAGTTACGACAGACGAAATGACGACATCGCTTGATCATGCACTACGCGTCCCCTTGGATGGACGGCTGAGATCTTCTCGGCACTACTGTATAGCTCTTTTTACTGTCGGTTCCCTCCACACATAACCCTCGGCTAAGGCTTAAGTGCTAGCGCCTCTCGCAACTCGCGACCTCGCGAGTTGGAGTGTCGAACCTTGGCACTCTCCCTCCGCGAAATCCCGAGAGGCGATGGCTCTTTTCCTTTCCACAATTCTCGCGCAACCAAAGTATATGGTCCGCCCTCCGAACTCACGAACCCCGAGTTCAAGAAATGAACCCACGCATCAACTGATCACGATCAACGGCCCTCGTTACTTCGCGAGTTCTCCACGGAGACTTCTGACCGTTCACCTCTTTGAAAACTCCTGCGCTATACTTGGCATGACTCGACCGAGTGCAATTACCCACCGACCATTGATCTTCTTCGCAAAATAGACCTTGGATGTTGCCGACGACACTTTGCCCGCTTGCTTGACCTGCTACTTGGAAAAATAGGGATTCTCTCGTGCTGCACTTGAGTATTTCGTGCAATTTGCAGACCCGAATGCTCTCAAGCCCATGACATGAATTATCGCTAACATTAGGCTCCATGGGGGATAGAGTTGTCCCTGTGATGCTCTAAGAACTCCTTCTGCAGCTTCAGTGCCTTGCTATTGGGCTATGGAGTCACTTATTAGGCTGAAAACATGCAAAAATAAACTAAACAAGGAACTAAGAGACAATATTTACAAACAGAGGAGCCGTCTAAGGCTCAAATAAAACATTTTTTCAGAAAATGCCCATTTATTGGGTTGTTGAAAACCTCTTCATTCTCTAGATCCTACAACCCATATGTGTTGTTGGAGAAAATCTCAGAGATTTTAAAGGGGTCGATCCAGAGGGCGTCGAACTTGTTGTGATTGCCTTTATCCTGTCTGGGTGCGTCCCACTTAAATACCAAGTCCCCGATCTCAAACTCCTTTTTCCTGACCTTTCTGTCAAAAGCCTGTTTGATCTTTTGTTGATGATTGTAAGTTGCGTCCCTCACTTTTTCTCTGACCTGATGCGCTTCCACTATCTAATGAATTCTTCTGATCATATGATCTGGTTCTCCCTCGTAGTCTTGAAAGAACTTCGCCACAGGTAAGGCGAGCTGAGTAGGTAAAACTGCCTCTGCTCCATAGACTAGTTGAAATGGCAAAGTGCCCAGAGACTTCTTCGTTGTGACACGATCGACCCACAGAGAAAATTTCAACTTTGAATCCCAGGCTCTTTTTTTATCCTCTAACAATATTTTGATGATCTTTATCAGGCTTTTGTTAGAAGATTTCGCTAAACCATTTCCCTGGGGATAGTAGGGGGTGGAGTGAATTAGCGAGATTTGGAACTGCTCACACAACTTAATTAGAGGTTCAGATTTGAAAGAAGCAGCATTATCGGTGACGATCCTGCTGGGATAGCCAAATCAGGCTATGATATCCTCCAAGAAGCTGATAATTACTTTGTGTGATGCGCTTCTGGTGGGGACAACTTCTATCCACTTGGTGAAATAATCTATTGCAGTCAGGATCCATCTATGCTGACCACTTGAGGGAGGATGAATTTCTCCGATGAAGTCCAACCCCCACTGCTGAAAAGGTGTCAAAGCTACTATGGGTCTTAATGGCAACGATTTGAGTTGTTGTTTTCCTGAGAAATTTTGGCATTTGATGCAAGCTTTGATCTCCCTACAAACATCGGGGAATAAAGTGGGCCAGTAATACCCAACTCGGAGTATCTTGTGAGCTGTGGTCTTCCAGAAATGATGACCTCCGCAAAGGCCACTATGAAAATCAAACGTAACCTTTTGGGCCTCCTGTGGGTCCAGGCATCTCAGAAATACCCCTAGAGGGTCTCTCCAGTATAAGGTTTGGTCAATGAGGCAGTACCTGACCACCTTGAGCTTTAGAGCCCTTGCTTTGATTTTTCCCATTCCATCGGGGGGCTTCAATTCTTGCAGAAAGTACAAGATATCCTTGTACCAGGAGAATGTTGCTAGGGACAAGGCACCATGAAAATTCTTGTTGGATGAATCAGCTTGCTCATTGATGAAGCTAATCCCTAAGGCTTTGCAATTAGATTCAGCCAGCAACTTGGCCAAACCCTGCCCCTTTATCAACTTGGTGGGCCTAATCTCCAGATCAAATTCTAGGATCTTGGAAATCCACTTACCTCTTCTTCCATCTATGTCAGGCTGTATAAGAATGTCTTTCACAGAGGTCGAAGGAACGTATGCATTGATTTTCGAGTGCAATACATAGAATCTGAAATCTTTGAGAGCTTTCACCAATGCATAGGCCTATTTTTCCATGATCTCATATCGGACTTCTGCATCTCTCAACGCCCTGCTGAAGAAGGCAATGGGCTTCTCTCATCCATCCTCATTTCTCTGCAACAAGACCGCTGCTACTGTATCACAGGAAGCAAAAGAAAAAATCAGGAAATCTTTGGAATAATCAGGACTAATCAGCACGGGCACCTCAGTCAATGCCTTCTTTATTTGAATAAAAGATTCCATGGGTTCAACAGTCCATTTCACTTTATTTCCCTTCCTGAGCATGGTTGTGATATGTTTCACTAATTCAGCAAAATTTGAGATGAATCTCCTCGGAAAATTTATCTTTCCCAAGAAGGCCTGAACTTCCTTCTTAGATCTGGGAAATGACAGGGTCTGAATTGCCTCTACCCTACTAGGATCAACTCTCACCCCCTCTGTTGATACTATATGGCCTAACATCTTCCCCTCCTTCATAGAAAACAAGGATTTCTTGGTGTTTAAGGATAATCCATACCTCCGACACTTCATGAAAACCTTTCTCAAGTGGCAGCAGTGCTCCTTGTCTGACCTGGAGAAGACTGTGATGTCATCTAAATAGATCACTACAAACTGATCTTTCTCCCCAATGAAGGCTATATCCATAGCTCGCTGAAATGTTGCCCCTGCATTCATCAATCCAAAAGGCATTTTGGCATACATTAATTTGCCCCAAGGAGTGGTGAAGGTTGTTTTTTCTCTGTCCTCAGGCATGATTGATATCTGATTGTAACCAGAGAAACCATCAATCATGGATATTCTAGATGCACCAGTGACCTTATGCAATATGTGTTCCATGTTAGGCAGGGGATAATTATCTTTTCTTGAGCTTCTGTTCAAGTTCCTGAAATCAACACAGAGTTTGATTTCCCCACTTTTCTTTCTTACTGGAACCAAATTGGCCACCCACTCAGAATACCTCATTGGGACAATGATTCGGGCATCTAACAATTTCTTCACTTCTTTCTCCGTGACAGGTAGCAACATGGGATTTATCTGTCTCAGCTTCTACCTGAATGGTTTAGCTTCTTCTTTCAGCGGGATTTTGTGCTCAATGACAGATGTGTCATAAGTTTTGAGGTCTTCATATGCCCATGCGAACACATCAGCGAATTCCTTCAAATACCCAGCATATTCCGCCCTATGTTCATTGCTCAGGCTGCTTGATAATTTGACAAACCTAGGCTCCTCCGATGTGCCAATGTTGCATTCAGTTGTCTCGACATCTTCATTTGAGTCCCTGCCCTTTACTGGCACATCATTCCCATTGAACAATCTTTCTAAAGGGATGAGTCCTCTCGGAATTTGATTGTTGGGCAGTTGAATGATCTGATGATTAGCGATTTTATTTAAAAACTCCTCCGGATGAGGGTCACCTTCCAGGTCAGGATCCTAGTCAATGTGCAACGCGGAAAATTCGTCCACAGATCGGAGAAACCTTTCGAGTTCTGAATCATCCTCAAACACCTTCCAATGCTTGACATTGTCCAGCACCGAGGGCCTATATCTTATATCAACATCATTTTTTACCATAGGCGACAGAGGAAGCTTGAGCACACTAGTTGAGATAGCTAAAGAATCGGCCAAAGTATTTTCTCCCCTCGGAATGAAAGGAATGTTAAAAGCCAAGAAGAAATTATCAACAAGGTCCCATACTTCATTTCTATAATTTCTGAGCCGGGGATTATGTGAACAATAAGCATTCCTTACCTGCTGAATAATCAACTCAACATCTCTGAATATTGTTATTTCTTTAATTCCCATTTCCTTTGCGACCCTCATACCTAGAACAAGAGCTTCATACTCTGCCACATTGTTGGTGGCTTCGAATTCCAGCTTGTATGACAGGGACACGACTTCTTGACCAGGTGATATGAAAACCACTCCAGCGCCAGCGCCTTCGCTAGAAGAAGCTCCGTCAAAAAACATCTTCCAAATAGGGGTGGCTGGAGAAGGTATCTCTTGATCAAGGATGAGTTGTTTTCTGATCTGTAAAGGGGCCTCAGGAGTTTCAGTGACCTGTAACAAACTAGACCCTAAATCAGTGTCAAGTGCAAACATGGGGTGATTAGTAGGGTCTGCTTCATCACTGACAATGTAGGCAAGTTGGGCTTATCTGTACAACCTCCTGTGTTCCCCCCAAAAAACTGGAATAGTGGCATATGTGAGATCCATCTGTAACGTTCCTCCAAGTGTCTTGATCCAAGACCTTGACAATAGCATGCCAAACTTGGGAGGAACATCAACTACCACAATGTCCATAACCACACTCTTCATGGGCAGCTGAAACAAATAAACCACAATGTCCTTGATGACTCCCAGACATTGCACCCTCCTTGAATTGAAAGAGTACAAGTCATGATATGCCTTGGTCACTTCTATTCCTAGTTCTTCCATAACTATCTTGGGCATAAGGTTATGGGAAGCTCCTGAATCCATGAGGCAATTATGCAACACTTTGTCATGTATGTTCAGGGAGGTGTAGAAGGGAGGGGACGAATCATCTTTGTCTTCTACCATGGGACCTAGGATGATGGTTGGTTTCTCATATTGAAGGTTCACTAAGTCAGAGGGAGGCTGAGGGGACTCAGATTGTAGCAGCTTACAGAGGGACCTTTTAAAATCTTCATTTTTAATCAGCTCAGAGATGGGGATGGGAATCCTAATATTTTGAATTTCATGCTCAAAATTAAAAGGGGAAATGGGCTTAGGAGCTTCCCTTACCTCGATGACAGGTTCTTTGACTGCTGGCAAAGCGCTCTGAGCTCTTTTATCTTTAGTAGCATCTGCTGTAGATCTAGTAGGTCTTTCTGCTATGGGGGGCTGGTATAGGATGTCAAAGTCTCCTTCTTTCCTTCTCGACCTGAGGTTATATCTGTTAGAGGTATGACCGACCTTTTCTCCCTTTTCTAACTCATGGATTTGAATGTTCATTAGGGATTTTTCATATGCAGACTAAGTCAAATGGGGAAAAGGAGGAGCTTCCTCAACACAGTGAATTTCAGGGTCGAATTCTTCTATGTCCTCTCCTTCCTCATGAGTAACCAAGTTATTTTGGAGAGGGGTTTGAATCCTTTGATCCTCTCTGTCTTTTTCCCTTTGTTCCCTCGGGAAAACCTGAGGCATATTGTTAGTAGTTCATATGAAACCTCTATTATCAGTGTTCTGGGGATTTATGTACATGGTCTTTCCCTCTAATTCCCACCTCTCCATCTTGGCAGCAAGCGATTGTATTGCTCTGGTTGTCTCATCTGTCTGATGGGGCATGGGAGAGGAACTGGATGGGGAGGCTTCAGGCCTTTTCTTGGATATGTTTCTATCAGAAACGTTCCTGAGTCGGTCAACAACCAATATGTTAGATTCTACTTCCACGGTTGCATCCTGCATGAGGGCCAGGGTAGTGGCTCTTCTCTCTCTCAGCAGTAGGCAGAAATCAGGATCAAAAGCGCTAGCATAAGTGATCTTAGCCGAGGCTTCTGAGGGCTTTATCTCAGCGGGAATTTTATTATACATTTTATTGAATCTCTTGGAGAAGTCAGAGACAGAATCTCCTTCTTTTCTCTTCAACGACCCAAACTCTGTCATGTAATACATGAAATCTTTTTTATCTCCCCATTGTCTCAAAAAGGCATTGTCTAGTGCTTCGATCCCATCAATAGATCTAAGAGGCATGGCCTTGAACCATTTTCTAGCCTCGCCTTGGAGTCTATGGACAAAAATCCTCATCCACACGTCTTCATGCATGATGACATTATCATCTGTGAAACTGTAAAAGGATTCTAGGTGTTCATCTGCAGTTACGTCCCCTTCACCCGTGAATTTGGGTAGTTGCTTGAGGTAACCATCTGCTGGGAGGGCATTGAGGGGCTGAGGTAACACAAGGGGAGCATACCTAGATGCTATAATATCTTCCATTATGGTCATAGGGGGATTAGCGCCAGCCATAGGAATATTAGGTGGCAGAGAACTTGGAGGAGAAGGAGCTCGCAAAGGGGCTGTGGGAAATGAGTCTCAAAGTGGAGTGGGAAACAAGAGCGGGTTTAAGGAGATAGCTAACGAGCTCAAGTCAGCAGGTGCTCCTCCTTGCGCAGGAGTGGGGAAATATTCTGTGGACGTGGGTCTACACCAAGGTACAGCTTCAGAGGAGAGAGGAGTGACAAGGATTTCTCCCTCCAATCCCAGACCAGGAGGGGAAAACTCAGCAGGAACACTCCCAAAATAGAGGAAACGAGAAACTTGTGAAGGAGGTCTATTAAGAAACTGAGAAGGAGAAAACGAAGTTCTTACATAAGGAGATGGCGGATTACCTATTTTGGTGGTGGAAGTTTCTTCTTCAGGTGCCTTCCCTTTTCTGAGAACCACCTCTGGATCGATTTCGGGTGTAGCTAGGGGCAGTTGTGGATGAGACCGCGTGTGTCTGCCTCTGAAAGTCATAATTGATAGAACAAGTTCTCCCCAGTGGAGTCGTCACAATGGATTCGCCAGGTGCACAGCAACAATCTTGATAATTCTGATATCTGATGCACATTCAGAATCAGTTAATCATTGTCGTTCAATCCCGGGGAAAATATTCAACTCCCTCCCCGGCAACGGCGCCAGAAATGTTGGCGACGGAAGTCACTCCTGGATTGCTAGAAGGAGAAGAGCCCGACGCCCATCAGTTTTATGTCATGGTTGTTTATATATGGGTGATCGTATGGAGGGAAACTCAAAACAATAGCATTCCAACTGTGAGACCAGGCCAGGTATGCATGAGCAAGTGAGGTCTTGCATAAATTTCAGACATTGAGTTGTAGTAAAGGGTGAACAGGCGGAAGACTTGTACAAGAAGAGTGCGAAGGTCTGTTATAAACAACAGGTTCCTAACATACTGTAGAAAAAGGCATCCAAACGCAAGGTCTTCTTACATTTAAATACAGAAAACTAGAGAAAACAATAATGCAACGATAAATCATTTATCATAACAGAACTGCAATAATTCGCACGAGTCGGTCGTTCACGAACTCTCTTAGCATAAGATGAAAACTAGACGGAGTAAGAAGAACCGTTTGTCATAAAACAAGAAATCTCATATATAGATGCATAAGTTGAAAGCTAGGATAGTTTCTAAAACATTACAGTAGGGAGCTCTGCTCTACCATTGATGCTTACAAAATACAACGACTTGAGTTTATATACTCAGGACAATTCTCCTCACAGAGGCGTGCCTCGGTCACCCAAGGCTGGGTGTCCCTTCAATCAAACTCGTACTGATATCTTTCTTTAAGTGCCATCTTAACTACACATGGCTCCTGTAAGGAGGGTGGCTGAGCTATTAAGTGTTCGGATAGCGTGTGCAGACTTCTCTGTCGAGCTGAAGACTTCGGCATGGATTCTTTGAGAAAATCGATACATAGGACTTCCTTGGGCAAACGGTTTTCCAGACCCTCCATCCCCTGCAATTAATGAGTGAGGCGAGGTTTCAACCACCCTATCTCTTCTTCATTCACTCCGAGCAGGTACTAGGATTGAGATCAAGTTGAACCGGCACCTGGAGAACACAGTGATCCCTTCTGCAGCTAAACCCGATGCTTCGGCCCTTTGCGCAGTTCTTTCTATCACCCCCAAGTGACCACGGGTTGTGCCCCTGTGCCTATCTTCAAAGGCTCTTTCAGAATTTCGCGTTTCATGGATGGGAGGAGGCTGCTCCTCATGCTTCAAAGTTACGACAGACAAAATGACGACATGGCTTGATCATGCACTATGCGTCCCCTTGGATGGACGGCTGAGATCTTCTCGACAATACTGTATAGCTCTTTTTACTGTCGGTGCCCTCCACACGTAACCCTCAGCTAAGGCTTAAGTGATAGCGCCTCTTGCAACTCACGACCTCGCGAGTTGGAGTGTCGAACCTTGGCACTCTCCCTCCGCGAAATCCCGAGAGGCGATGGCTCTTTTCCTTTCCACAATTCTCGCGACTCGTGATCTCGCGCAACCAAAGGATATGGTCTGCCCTCCGAACTCACGAACCCCAAGTTCAATAAATGAACCCACGCATCAACTGGTCGCGATCAACGGCCCTCGTTACTTCGCGAGTTCTCCACAGAGACTTCTGACCGTTCACCTCTTTGAAAACTTCTACGCTATACTTGGCGTGACTCGACCGAGTGCAATTACCCACCGACCGTTGATCTGCTTCGCAAAATAGACCTTGGATGCTGCCGACGACACTTTGCCCGCTTGCTTGACCTGCTACTTGGAAAAATAGGGATTCTCCCGTGCTACGCTTGAGTATTTCGTGCAATTTTTAGACCCGAATGCTCTCGAGCCCATGACATGAATTATCGCTAACAATTAGTTTAAATTCATTTTTTATTTTATTGTTCTAGATTTTGTTTTATTGACAATTTTTAGGTTATTAATTTAGGTTTCTTTTTGTTTCACAGGTTTCTATTATCAGTTATTTGGTACGGATCTGATCATGGCTTGATTTTATTATCTAAATACTTTGAAGATGATTGATCCAAAAATAATATTGTATTGTTGCAAATAAATTTATGAGCAACAACAGATAAAATTTGGAAATGCGTCAAGAACAGAAAGGCGATTTTTTGGGAGTGATTGCAGCCAAACCGTGAGGAATCAGAAGAAATAGTTGAAAACCCATCTCCAAAATGGACCCATTTAGCTTACACACGAGAATTTTCCCAAACAAATGCATGATTTGAGAGATATTTGTGTCTCTTTACGAGGAAAATTTCAGGTGAAGGAAATTATTAGTGACGCCGAGACTATTCATTCATTGTATAAATATATGAGAAAGTTCAGAGCCATGGGATCCAAGAAATTGAGAGGAGGATTTTTATCCTTTCTCTTTTGTATATTATTTCTTTTGTAAACTTTTTTCTTTTCAAATGGAGTAACAGATGGTTGGAATCTTTGGGAGAATGAACAAGTACTTTCAAAGAAGAATATGGAATTCCTGATTGCTTAATGGCTTTTGTCCTGTGAGTAAAATGGTTTTATTTTCATTATAATATCTTCATATTCTTTATGCATTGATTTAAATTAGCTTTAGTTTGTTTTATCAATACATGGTTAATTGCTATCATTTATATATTAATTTTTTCAATCTTTAAGAGTCTATTATCCCAAAAAATCTTCCTGGACCATATGATGAACATATTTTGTTGAAACTATATGAGAAAGCAGTTTACTCTTTGGATTTCGTCCTGTGTAGACTTTGAAGTGTTTTTTTTATTGTCTTCTAATGTAATTTATTGATGTGAAATGTTATCTGTGTCAAATTAGCTTTAGTCAGTGAGTTCTACACATAATATTTTATATCATTCTTTTCCTTATGTTGTTCATTATATTTTGGTTTAGTTTATATCTGTGACTGATAATCTATTCAAGTATTTTGAGTTTACATCTGATGCTAGATAGTTGGTAACACCATTCTCGAGAATTGGAATTTCTTTCATTTTTAGTTATCGGACATTTCAATGTCATAAGATATACAATTATTTGTCTTTCTGTCATTTTGAAATCGTTCCAGAATATGAAATACTTCCTTGAATTTCTTCAGGAAGTATTATGCTTGCTTTTTGTTAGTCTCCGATTTTGACCATATTTTTGCCTATATCATGTCAAATATACCCCCATTTCATATCCAATATCATCCCTTTCTGGCCTTACCTTGATACATTTCACATCATTTTGCACTAAATGGAGCTATTCAAGGTATTCATATGATTCAAGTTATTTTTAATGTATTTTGATACTTTAAGCTAGTATTGATAATAACGTGACATGAGTTAGGTACTTGTTTCCTTGAAACAGATTTATCAGTACCAGGTACCGGCTTGCACTTAGTAGAGATGTCAAAGACTTATACGACATTGCCATATTGGAATGACAGTCGGATTCATATGATTGATTGAGTCATAGCTCAATGAGATGACTCAGAGCGAAATTATAGAACTGTTTGTTTTGATGCTTTATGATTCACGCTTCTTGACAATGCGTGTCATGAAGCTGTGAAATTAGTTTTAACTAACTATGAGTCATTTTCGGATCTAAGATTTGTTTAGTTAAATGCACCAATGTTCAAGACTATTTTGGGGAGGATCTATATAAACTCATATCGCTCTCAAGAAACATTGGTTATGATATATTATGTTATGCGATTTTTGATAATACAATTGCTATGTGTTATATCATTTTCTGTTAAATGATTTGAGTTTATTTATGAATTATGGAGCGTGAGGTATGAAACAGTTATGCATGAAATAATTTGAGTAGCTCTGGTTTTGTTTTAGGGCGATTTCACCTCTTGGTTGGGCCCACCAACAGGTTCAATTTTCTTTCTCTTTTCCATAGTATAGTTAGTTTATTTCTAGTTCTAGAATCTGCGCGTGAGTTAGTTTTTAACTTGAAGTTACTCTGCTAAATTATGGCTTAGTCATTTTTCATTTAGTTCATTCTCAATTTGATATTATCTTGTAGATCATTGAATGTTGGAATGAGTTATTTGCCATTGTAGAATTTGAGGAATGAACCAAGTGTCGATTAATCTTTCTCCTAGATTAGTCTAGATTTTCTCTATTTTCCAGTTTCTAGTTTGATCATGATTTGAAGATAATTTGAGATTAGACTTACTCTGTTTTGTTAGGGTAGCTAGCTTATGGTCTGGTTAAAGGAAGCTTCCAGTACTTGTAGGGTAAAATAGGGCATTTATTTGTTTCACCTTTGTTAGATTTAGAACTGCTTGATATTTAGATTAAATAAGAGGTTTTTAAAATGTTCTCTCTTTTATGGTTCAGATAGATATTTTGATGATTAGATGTTTAAGATAATGGTAGATAGCCTTGGGTGATTTCTTTAGATTAGGAATAGAAATACATTTGATTAACTCATAATTGTTTCCATTTGATTAATTAGACAATATATGATTAGTTTTAAGATAATCATTAGGATTCAGTTTATAAGAGTAAGTTTATGCTTTCTTCTCAGAATAACCTTTAGGTAGGATTTAGAATCTTACTAGCACATATAGTGTAGCATCTCTAAGTTCACTTACCCTGGTTTGACAATTTAGTGTTTTCAGGTAATTAAAATATTTAATACAATAGCCTGACACTTTTGTCATAGGTTTACACTTGACACAGGTAAAGAGGAGCTCATACAATATAGAGAGATGAATTTAGCTTAGTATTGTTGATCAATGAGAGGTTAGTAGGTGCATTGTTTTCTTTTATTCAGATTTGTTTAAATATGAATGAGACGATGATTTCATTAATTAGCTTTGATTGCTTCTGTGTCGTTGTTTAAATTGTATTTGCTTAGTATTTATTAGTTTAAAATCTTTAAACATTAAAAAAAAAAAAAATTATGTTCTTACTTTATCTTAGTTTGAAACATTATTATGAACATTCATTTTCACAAGATTTCAAGTAAACCTTGTAAACTGTATATAGATTATTTATAATCATTTGTATATTCACGTTTCTTTTTAATAAGAATTGGTAAGTAATATATCATTTCTTAGCACTCGGATGGGGTGACACTTGGCAAGATGAGGGGGACAAATGGCAGGGATAGATGGCGGGGGGAGTTATTGTCCCAAGCCGCCACCCCTGATGTATTTACTCCCCATGGCACACACCATGAGGGGAGTTAATTCAGTGCGCCTCGAGGAGCTCTCAGACGAGCGTTCCAGCCAGGCCACTAGTACCAGTCGCTTGTATCAGTCCCGTCAGCCTTCAATGGCGATGGGAGAGACATCAATGGCTCCTAGCGACGATAAAATCTTCCAAGGCGTGCATTTCTTCCTGTTTTTTGCCTGTTACGATCTTTGCATAATGCTCCTCGGCCCTCCTAGCTTCATAGCCTACACTATGTGCATCCTCCTGGCTTCCTTCTGCCACTATCACCCCCCTAGAGCCCCATCACATCCCCCCACCCCCTGGTTCTCCCCACCATGCCCTGAGAGCGAGGAAAGCCCAGGCAGGGCACCAGAAACAAGAATACCATCACCCGAGACAACATACTTACAGCCTCTTAGCGAGATTTAATTTGCCATTTTAGTCACCCCCATAGACATACCAAAAGCACTCAAATGACCCTACGCACTCCAAAAATGGAGACCCCATCACCCTTGCTCCAGACTCAGACTTCCTTGCCCATTCCAAAAACAGAGACCCCGTCCCCCCCAACGCACTCTCCATCACGACCTTTGCATTTTCCAACTAGCACTTTGAAGGAAGAGGCACCTCAGCGCCTCAACCCTATCAAAGAAGAGGCACCACCTCCATTTTGGCATTCAAGCCTGAATTTGTTGAACACAGGGCCACCTCTAGTTTCGCAACCAGACCCGAGCTTGGCTAACACGATAGTGCCACCCTCTGAAGCACGCCTCCCCATGGCCACCAGCCTTCTTTCCCCCCCAACTGAGCCTTACTGGGGGGACAAAGGTTGCATCGTGGAGGAGGAAATCCCTCCAAGATGGAAATTGACAGATGCAGGGGAGGGCCCAATTGCAGTGGAAGATACAGGCACAGAAAAAGGAGAGGAGGGCTCTCACTTTGCCTATCATCTGGCAGAGGAGCATCTTGAGCTCCTCTTCAACATATGGCAGCGGCAGGGCGAACAGGTGCATGGCCAAAGGACAATCAATCAATGACTAGATTTGTTGTTTGAGGTGTTCACAGAAGCCCCAACGCAAGCTCATTGCCCCACCTGCAAGAAAAAGATCTCGGCATACACCTCTCATGGACATCCAGGTTCCCCACTGGCTTGACACGGCTCACCCCCGACTCTAGTTTTTTGTCAATTACATTTTTAGAATGGATAGTGATTTAATTTTCACTTTATTTTCCAGTTGTGTAATTATCTTAGTTATGGCGGCTCTGAATGAAGCCAACCCTAGGCTAGTTAGATGGAACAGGGTTCCTGTTGAAACCTTCATCTCTCTGCACAATTTTTGTAAACTATATTTCATCCATGATAGACATATCATCGCTTGGAGCCACCTGTTTTGGTTTCCCTTATGTGGCAGAATAGGTGGCTGCCAAACGAATCACAATTGTATACTCGTGATATAATATAATGTTCTTTTTTTATTTACAAATATATATATATATATATATATATATATATAT
>ML831502.1:29174-42915 GCA_009831015.1 Picea engelmannii | reverse complement strand
TATCCCAACCTACGTATGAGAGAGTTTGACGTATGAAACAAACCATATGACATCATTCTTTATCACCGTGTCGTGTCTCCTTTAATTTGATATTAAAGGATTTCGTTTTACAGTCTTCACAACCCTCTCCCAAGTAATGCATGCTTGAGTGGATAAAGGTTCTCTTCTCATTTAGAGTCATTATGCAATCCCACAACCTCCTCCATGCTAAAGGGTGAGAGGAAAAAAAGATTGAGGTTATGGGGTTATAAATTTGGATTCCCATGGTATAAGATTGTGTTTACAGTAGGTCTTTGGGTATTTTGGGAAAAACTCATTTTAGTCTCATTTACCTAAATGTTGAGAAGAGGAGATCAAGATTTGGGAATATTATTCTGCTCCCTATGCAACTACTCAAATTTGTTTTCAAACTGAAATAGGTAAGGTTTATGGATATTTGGTATAAAATTGCAATTGCACTTGATGTTTTTTTTAAGTGAGTGCATGCAACTGCCCAAATTTGTTTTCAAACTGAAACAGATAAAGTTCATGAATATTTGGTATAAAATTGCAATATTTTTTTAAGTAAACATTGTCATATTTTTGTTGTTTAAATGGAAATTATGACTATACAGAATTTTGAAAATTGTAATTGTATAAGAGCACTCAACTTAATTTACTTTTTTTTTTTCTTATTATTCCAAAATATCTCAATCAACATAATATTTAAATGATAAACAAAAATAAATAAAAAATAGTTTTAAAAATAAACCAATTTTAAAAAATTACTTGACAGATAGGAGTGCACCTCATACCTGCGTGTACAGTCTTTGGCTTTAAAGAAACAAAACATAAGTAAAAAATTCTTAAATAATAATCAAACCCTCGACTTGCTGTGGCGAAAAATTAGATGCTTAATGGAGGGAAGATTAAGTGCTTCGGTGGTTTATTAGTTCAGAGTCCAGACGAAAAGCACTGAAATAAATATGAATCCGCCGACCATGTACTCTTTCTTTTTTTGCTAAGAATTCCATTGTCTTTTGCGTGGATCAGATGAAAGGCGCCCACATTTACTTGAGTCCGCAGACCATGCACTCTTCATAAGAAATGTTTAAAAGCTGACAAGTATTTTTGTTATCTGTAACTAATTATATTAAGTGGTCTGCTTGTCTAAATATGAGCGTCTCCTGTTTCGTATATTAGTGTATCATATGGAATATTAACAGATTGGAAGCAGGGATGGAATTTGATAGAATTTGATAGGTAAATTGTTTGTCACCAAGCAATTTGCTCATCAAATATGTTTTTTGAGAAATAGTTAATATTCTTTTTTAAATATATCAAAATGAATATAGGAGTTGTGTAAACTGTTAAATTTGATGAATTGATAGGATTTGAAATTCCAATCTTGATTGGAAAATAAAACAATCTTTTTTTTCTTAATGAAGATATTTATATGGATCATGGAATTATAAATAATTTGTTTAATTACTAAAATATTTAATATTTAATGTTATTTATGAAAAACACTATTGATTAATTATCCAAATAAGTGCGAGAGTAAGTTTGTAAATTAGGTCAAACTAACTAGTTATGTTATACTTGCAAAATTGGATACCGAATTCAATGAATTAAGCTTCCTTTAATTTTTTATTTGTGTTTTGAAGGAAAATAATTATAAATATTTTATGATGAACAAGTTTTTTTTATGAGTTGTGTTTTGGTTAATTATTTTAAAAATGTTTTCAATTTCATTTGTAGCCATTTTATTAATAGAGGTTATTAACGATGATATTATCATTAGTTGAAATAAATATTGGTTTAATCCAAATCAATGTTTAGTAGATTTTAATTTGGTTTAATTGAAATCAATATTGGTTTAGTGGATTTTAATAAAGGAAAAAATAAATATTAGTTTAGTGGATTTTAATAAAGGAAAAAATAAATATTGGTTTAGTGGATTTTAATAAAGGAAAAAATAATTATTATCTTACATTATGTTGTTTTAAAATTCAAATAATTTTCAAATAAAATTATAAAATTTACCTTTTGGTTTTAATGAGTTGATATATTGAAAATATAAATACTATTATAAATGTTTTGAAAACTAAGTCTAATCTTTAAACTATGTAATTTAAAACGTCCTCGCCATTGTTATCTTATCAGCGTCCCTAAATTCTAAAAATCTCCTTTATAAAAAAGGAAAAGATGGTAAAGTCTATCCTTACGCGTTTTCTGCAATCATAAAAATATTAGAAAGAAGAATTGCAAAGTCTTTATTTAACTTAGAAATTGTACTAGATGATTTGATTTTTCTTTCATTCTTTCCGCGCTCATGACCATGTACAAGCTTGGAAACTATATCCCGACCAATCAAAGTATTGCAATCATTGTATCACTATGTAATGTTTCCATTAATTTGATGAAACCAAAATTGTTTTAGACAATCTTCACGTTGGAACCAATTTTTGGTACCAATTTGCGTTTAACACACGACATTTGAGAATCTTTGAAGTGGCATATAGAGGCTTTCGTCAAAAAAAAATCGTAATTTTTTTTTAAATAATAATCAAACCCCTTTTCAACAAGCTGTGACGAGAAATTAAATGCTTACAAGTTGTTTGTGATGAGAAATTAAATGTTTATTTATTGTTCTAAGAAATGTTTTTTTTTTCTATAAATTTATTTTAAATTGTTATTTTTATTGTTTAAAATTCATTTTTTTTTAATGTAGAAATGGATTCATCATGCTGAAAAACTTCTAAACACTCAAATTATACAAAAATAATAGCTCAACTCTACAGATCTAACAATTTATAACCAAATTTAAAATAAATGTCTAGATAAACAAACCATTTCGTAAAACGTTTACACTAGGCCAACCCACACTTATTTGAATCCGCCGACTATGTACATTTATTCGAAAGACGACTACCGTTGTTGTTTTTACTAAGATTTTGATTGTCGCTTGCGTGAATCAAGCGTTGTTCTTTGTAACTGTTTATATTAAGTGGTATGCTTGCATATTAAATACAACAGGTTTACGCAATGATACAAGAAATATGCTTCCATTGGTCGTTACATTTCATTTTCTTTAAAACATTGAAAACTTAGATTAAGCACCCTGGATGGGGTGTTTGTGCGGGCCACATGGCGAGAGGAGGAGGAAAGGTCAGGCCAGCGAGGCAGGGAGCCATGTGCCGGGCTCAGGCCAAATCCTGCCGCCTAGACCTTGCATTTATTTGATTTTACGTCCCCGCTGCACCATTAACGCTGGTGCGCCCGACTCCCTCTACCGACTATACCATGGATTCTCTGTTTGCAGGTGATTTCAATCCCCTCTTGCGGCCCGACCCTCTCATCCCTCAACTGCCCAGGCCTAGATTACTCTGGTTTTTCATGGTGCTCATAGCCTTCGGCCTTCTCGAGGCTCTCCACGTCCATCCGGGGCATTCGGTTCAATTTTTCCTTCCCTCTGAGCTCTGTATGTCGTGCCAAAGAGGGAGGCCAAGGAGAGGATATCCATGGCATCCTCCTCGGCCTCGTGTTTCTGTTTCTCCCCCTGGTTCGCCCTCCACGTACTCCTCATAGCCTTTGCAGCCTGAGTTGGAACCTCTCGCCTCCTCCACCCTGCCTGCCTCCCAGTTCGAATGTTTGCTCATCATTGACAGCTCGCCAGGATCTCTTTCGCGATTTCCCACAGCTCCATCGAATTCCCTAGCCAACGGGCCTTCTTTTTCTCTGGCAACTTGCTCCTCCCGCCCACCCTTGGGGGCACCACACTTTCTTCAAAATGCCCGACACAGTAAGTACTTGTCTACCGACTTCATCCCTGACTCGCAGCTGAAAGATAGTCTGGCCATCCTCTATAGGCTGGTCTTTGAGCTCCGACAGGAATTGGAGGACCTCCAATTCCGACTGCAACTTCTGGATGGGAGGACCTTGACCCTCCTTCAGATCCTGTCCACCTTCCAGGAAGCTTTCCACTCCACTCCAGAAGCCGCGGAATCAACAGAGGTTCCCCATGCAGAGGTCGTCAAGAGGAATGAGCAGGTGCAACAGCCAGAAGGGGACGTCGTGGTGCAAATCACGCACGGGGACATAGAGGCTACGACAGCTACAGGCATCCATGCACACAATCCACCTGGAGATACCCTACCAGCTACCAACCCGGAAGGGGGAAACTTGGACGCTGATATGCAACTGGAAGGTAAAGGGACGCCCATCGAAGAGGAACCTTGGAACGTGACCTATCAAGCCACCTGGCCAGGTTATTTGCCAAGTGTCTGACCCCACCGGGGCTTTGTTCTTTTTACTAGTTTATTTTTATAGCTGTAGCCTAGTCAGATTAGTTCTGTTTATCTAAGACTATCAGACTATAAACTGTTAGACTTACCCGGCAGGCTGAACTGGTTTCCCCTCTCTTGGGGCAGTTCGGTAACTACAACACGGTTGTCTTCAAGTTTCTGTAACTCTGGACTGGTTTTTTGAAGGCCCTTTTTATGTAAAATCTCTTACTTACAAAAAAAAAAAAAAAAAACTTAGATTAAGCACCTCAGCAGATAAATAAATATTTGGACCACATTTATTCGAATCCACTGTAAAAGTTGAGCATAAAGTAAATATTTGGCCCACATTTATTCGAATCCACTGTAAAACCATATTGGAATTCAGCGTAATAATAATAGAAGTTTGAACGATCTTCAGATATTGTTATTATATTAGATATTGAGCTTCTACAAAGTCCTCAACACTCCATCTTATTAGCGGATTCTACAAGTAAAGTACTCTTTCCTAGTTATGAGATTGTTTGGAAACTGTGTGGTTTTAAATTTCAGGTCAATCTAAAACTTTAATCCATTTTTTGAACATCTAGGTTGGAGTAAAACCCTAAAACAAAGTTCTGAAATACATTAAACTCTAATCCATAGAGTTTAATCCATAGGAAACTCAAGCTGCCTCTGAATTTTGAACGATCTTCGGATATTGTTATTATATTAGATACTTAGCTTCCACAAAGTCCTCAACATTCCATCTTATCAACGGATCGACAAGTAAAGTGATTAAAAAATATTAGAAAGGAGAGTTGCACTCTTTCTGCGTTATGAGGCTATTTCAAAACTATGTTCCAAACAGAAAAACTGTGCAAAGATTCTATGATGATTATGTAACTTGGATTTTGACCTATAAAAGACCATGGTCAAGGGACAACATTTCTTATTTATATCAGAGATTAATCATTTCATTTCCTTATGACCGTGGATCAGTGGTTGTCTTGACCCTTCAAGATGTGAGGGTTCACTGTCAAAGGGAATAACCCTGATTTAATTTTTCCTAAGGTCGAAGGGGCAAGTTTTGTTCCTATAAATACTTGAATCATATTGTAATCACACATTGGGTGAGACAAGAGCTTGAAAGCAGTTCTTGAATCAAATCGGTTATTCCTTGTTTGGAGGTTTTCTCTGCGTTTATGATTTTCTATGATTGAGTTTGTAAACTCATTTTATTTCTTGATAAATTCATTTTTGAGCAAACACAGTAATTTTTTTGGTTTTACTAATTACGAACCAGGTCATTTATTTATTCCGAGTTTATTTGTTGGAGTGTGTGATTTTAAAAGGAGATTAAATACAAAATTGATATTTCGGCATTCGGGACTTGCTTGTTACATATGCACGGAGTTCCTTTGCTTTACCAAACACCGAAACCCGAAATTGTTGGGCCCACACCCTAATTTCATTTCGCAATTCAACATTTCTTATTTCATTTTGTTTGTGCGTCATGTGTTCATAAACCTCGAAATCCCAAACCCTGAAACCCCGAAGTGCTAAGCCCACATTCTATTCGCATTTTCGCAATTCAGGAGTTGTTGTGTGTTGGTGTTTGGCATTTGTAATCGCCAAACCCCGAACCCCGAAACCCAAAGTACTGGGCCCACAACCTTTTCTCATTTTGAGATTCGGCAAACAGCGTGGTCTTTTGTTTTTGTATTCGGCGTTTGTAATCGGCGAAACCCTGATTGACCTCCATTTTTTCACATTTGGTATCAGATCCTGCAGTTTATCTGGAAATTGCTTAATTCATTGTTGATTATTCATGTTAGTGCCAAAACTTTTATTCTCATATTTTTTTTGCGTGAAGGTTTATTTAAATTCTGTCAATTTTTATAAATGGCTGCGTCTAGTAGTAGTTCTTATCAGATTCAAGTTCCTGTACTGAGTGAGAAGTCATATGACTCCTGGTATATTCGGATGAGGATGATTTTGCATTCTCACAACTTGTGGACTTATGTTATTGATGGTTATGCTGAGCCAACTGATGCTGCAGTAGAATTGGCTCTGTCTAATGCTGACAATGTTTTGCTGAAGGAAAACAGGAAGAAAGATAATAAAGCTCTTGGATTAATCCAACAAGGATTAAATGAATCCATTTTTATGAAAATTGTTAGTGCTGCATCTTCAAATATGGCTTGGGACATTCTTGAAACCTGTTATCAAGGGGTGTCCAAGGTGAAGACAGTCAAGTTGCAGAACCTGAGAAGGGATTTCGAAAATCTGAAGATGAAGGATAACGAAAGTGTTGATACTTTCATGGCTCAAGTAATGTGTGTTGTGAATCAGCTCAGGAAGTATGGAGATGATGTTGAGAATAAAAGAATCATTGAGAAAGTGCTGAGAAGTTTGCCCAAGAAGTTTGAGCCTGTTGTTGTTCCCATAGAGGAATTTAAAGATTTAAGTTTAATGCAAATTGATGAGTTAATTGTTTCTCTTGTTGCTCATGAATCTAGGATATCTAGATATGAAGAAGGATCACCGGAGCATGCTTTCAAATCCAAACTTCATGTTACCAAAGGTAGAAGAAAAGGAAGGTTTCATACTCGTGGAAGAGGAGGTCGATTTTCTGGCCCAAGGGACAATAGAGTTGAATCAGAGTTTGAGCAGAAGCCCCAGCAGAATCCTCCTAATTTAAGAGGGAGCAACAACAAACCCTGGCAACTAGAAAATCATGGGTATGATGAATCCAAAGTGCAATGTTATTATTGTAAGAAGTTTGGGCATTTTGCTAACAAATGTTGGAAGAAACAGGCGGATGCTGGAAAGCACTCTGCACATATCACAAATGAGTCTGAGGATCATCAAAATCCCGTGTTTTTGACCTGTAACGTTACTCAGGAATGTGAAAATGATATTTGGTTTTTGGATAGTGGTTGCAACAACCACATGACTAGTAATAAGAACTTATTTTCTTCCATTGATACTAGTATCCAATCTGAAGTCAAATTGGGAAATAACTGTAAAGTTACAGTTAATGGTAAAGGTGTAGTTCCAATTTATACTAAGAACAATCAGAGAAGAAATATTGATGATGTTTACTTTGTGCCTAGTTTAAAATGCAATCTTATTAGTGTTGGACAATTGATGGAGAAAAAGTACAGAGTGTTCTTCAAGCTCAGGGGTTTAGTCAACAACCCTGTATTGATTACAATGAAACCTTTGCTCCTGTAGTTGTAGAAAGGATTGACATAGTAAGGATGGTCTTAGCTATTGCAGCTCAAAATTGATGGATCATGCATCAAATCGACATCAAGTCTTCATTTTTAAATGTATATTTGGAAGAAGAAGTTTATGTAAGAAAACCTTCAGGTTATGAGATTGATAAACACAGAGATAAGTTAAAGAAAGCTTTAAATGGATTGAAGTAGGGATCCAGAGTTTGGTATAGTAGGATTGATGAATACCGAATCAGTGTTGGATTCAATAGAAGTCCAAGTGAACCAACTCTGTATACAAAGGTAGACCAGGAAGGTAAAATTTTGATTGTCTGTTTGTATGTTGATGACCTGATTTTTACTGGAGATCTATCTGTAGATGATTTTAAAAATGCCATGAAAACAGAGTTTGAGATGACTGATTTAGGTTTGATGAAATTTTTTCTTGGAATTGAAATAGAATCAATCTGATGATGGAATTTTCATTTGTCAAAATAACTATGTAAATGAAGTGTTGAAAAGGTTTAGAATGTTGAATTGCAAGCCAGCTGCAACACCAATGGAAACTGGTGTTAAACTGAGCAAGTATGATGAAGGATCATATGTTGATCCAACCCTGTATAAGAGGTTGGTTGGAAGCCTTATGTACTTAACAACAACCAGACCTGACATTATGTTTGTTGTGAGTTTGATTTCCAGATTCATGGAGACTCTGAAGAGTACTCATTGGCAAGAAGGAAAGAGGATCTTGAGATATGTTGCTGGAACAAATAATTTTGGTATCCGATACACATCAAGCTTAAAATTTGAGCTGATCGGATATACTGATAGTGATTTTGCAGGTTCCATTGATGACAGGAAAAGCACATCTGGGTATATTTTTAGTCTTGGATCTGGAGCAGTGGCATGGGCATCAAAGAAACAACCCATTGTGACTCTATCTTCCAGTGAGGCAGATTATGTTGCAACAACTGCAGCTGCATGTCAAGCTGTATGGATGAGAAGGGTCTTGAATGAATTGTTGCATAACCAGAATGATGCAACCCAGATTTTCTGTGACAATAAATCTGCCATTGCATTGTCGAGGAATCACGTTTTTCACAAACAAAGTAAGCACATTGATACAAGGTGTCATTTCATTCGAGAGCTCGTAACTGGTAAGGAGATTTCTGTTCAGTTCTGTAGATCTGAAGAACAATTTGCATACATTTTTACGAATCCTTTGGGAAAAGAATTGTTTAAAAAACATAGAAATAATATTGGGGTCTGCAAGCTGTAATGCATTGTTTACAACAATTTTGTTTTACATGTTTTAGTTTGTTTTCCCCTAAAATGATTAAGAGGGAGTATGTCATAGATTAATCATTTCACTGCCTTATGATGGCGGATTAGTGGTCGTATTGACCCTTTAAGACATGAGGGTTCACTGTCAAGCAGTGACCGTCTTAGCCTTTGCAGGCCACCAAATACCATCATCGCCCTGATTTAATTTTTCCTAAGGTTGAAGGGGCAAGTTTTGTTCCTATAAATACTTGAATCATATTGTAATCTGCACACAGTGGGTGAGACAAGAGCTTGAAAGAATTTCTTGAATCAAATCGGTTATTCCCTGTTTGGAGGATTGCTCTGCGTTTATGATTTTCTGTTATTGAGTTTGTAAACTCGTTTTGTTTATTGATAAATTCATTTTTAAGCAAACACGGTAATTTTTTTGGTTTTACTAATTACGAACCCGGTCATTTATTTATTCCGAGTTTATTTGTTGGAGCATGTGATTTTAAAAGGATATTAAATACAAAATTGATATTTCGGCAGTCGGGACTTGCTTGTTACATATGTGCGGAGTTCCTTTGCTTTACCAAACACCGAAACCCGAAATTGTTGGTCCCGCACCCTAATTGCATTTCGCAATTCGACATTTCTTATTTCATTTTGATTGTGCGTCGGGTGTTCGTAAACCCCGAAATCCCGAACCCCGAAACCCTGAAGTGTTGGGCCCACATTCCATTCACATTTTCGCTATTCGGGAGTTGTTGTGTGTTGGTGTTTGGCATTTGTAATTGCCAAACCGTGAACCCTGAAACCCAAAGTACTGGGCCCACAACCTTTTCTCATTTCGGGATTCGGCAAACAGCGTGGTTTTTTGTTTTTGTATTCGACGTTTGTTTTCGCCGAAACCCCGATTGACGTCTTTTTTTTCACAATTTCTATGTCATTGTCCTTTAGTTTGGTAGGATGTAAACAAAAAAATTGTTAGTCTTTGCGTTTAACACGGGGCATTAGAGAATCTTTGAAGTGGGACGTCCAGGATTTCTTCAAAAAACAAAACAAGCAATCTGAAATATCATTCCAACAAGGCACATCGTTCCTTTAGATCTAATCAAACTCTCTGGTGAAATACCCATCGAGCTCTCGGAGCTAAAATAACTGAGACTGTTGAATCTTTTCAAAAATAGACTACATGGCGACATTCCATCCTTCATTGGGGACTGGCAAAATTTAGAGGTTCTGGGTCTTTAGCAGAACAATTTCACAGGCCTCGTGCCTTAGCAACTGGGCATAAGTGGAATGCTACAAGAAGTGAATGTTTCGCTCAACAAAATGACTGGTTCCATCCCTCTAAATCTCTGCAAGGTTGGAAGGCTGAAGACACTGATTATATTCAATAATTTATTCGTCGGCCCGATTCCTGAGTCTTTGGGCACATGCAATTCTATGGTTAAAGCCAGCATGGGGAAAAATTATTTGAATGGTTCGATACCTGTGGGCTTGCTATACTTACCAGAGATGACTATGATCCAATTGCACGACAATTATCTCAGTGGGAGGATCCCTTAGAAAATTAATAGTGTACCCTCCATGCTAGAGCTGGTGAACGTTTCTAATAACAATATGAGTGGCCCTCTTCCTTCATCCATAGGTAAATTATCTTCTTTGCGGAAACTTATGATCAATGAAAATCAATTAACAGGTAATGTTCTGCCAGAGATTGGCCAACTAAGGAATATTTCTAAGATAGATTTCAGTAAAAACAGGTTTTCTGCTATGATTCCTAGGGAAATTAACACGTGTAATGTTCTGACAGACATTGATCTTAGCTAGAACGATTTCATCGGTCCCATCCCAGTGGAAATCACCAGGATGCCCAATCTGAACTCTCCTAATTTATTCAGAAATCACTTGAACGAAAGCATCCCTACAGGATTTGAGAACATGACTCACTTGAGCTCTGCGGATTTCTCTTATAATAACTTTTCGGGGCTTTTTCCAAACGGTCTGTTTTAGAATTTGATGCAAGATATTTTGAAGGGAATCCAAGCTTATGTGGAGCACACTTGGGACCTTGCAGTTCTAATCTTGTCAATGGATCGCCCGTCCGAGCACACATCAAGCTTGGACTTCTTGTAGGACTGTTAGCACTTGGACTTTTGTTCTGCTTGCTGGCGTTGGCAATTGGGGCAGTCATAATTAAGGAAAGATCCGTCAAAAAAGAAAGCTACACCAGGTCCTGGAAGATGATGGCCTTCCAAAAACTTAACTTTGAAAGCGATGACATCCTGGAATGCATAAAAGAAGAGAATGTCATCAGCAAAGGAGCGGGAGTAGTGTACAGAGGCATCATGCCCAATGGCGAACAAGTCGCAGTGAAGAAACTTATGGGGATGGGCAGAGGCTCTTGAAATGATCATGGTTTCTCTGCAGAGATCAAGACTCTGGGGAAAATACGGCACCAACACATAGTTAAATCGCTGGCATTTTCTCCAACCATGACACTAATCTTCTGGTGTATGAGTGCATGACTAATGGAAGCCTGGGAGAGTTGCTTCATGGAAACAATGGCGAGCATCTCCATTGGCATACGAGATACAAAATTGCAGTGGAGGCTGCCAAGGGTTTGTGCTATCTTCACCATGATTGTCGCCAGCTTATTCTCCATCGAGACGTGAAATCCAACAATATTCTTGTGGATTCCAACTTTGAATCCCATATTGTAGATTTTGGTCTATCCAAGTTCTTGCATCATTCTGGCACTTCGGAATGCATGTCTTCTGTTGTAGGCATGTTTGGTTACATAGGACCAGGTAAACTAGAGTTTGATTTTTAGTTTTGGGTTTGTGAAAGTGTACATCTATAGAGAAGGTGTGCATCTGTTTGATATTGTTATTAAATTTAATCCAGTGAAAACAAAAAGATGAAAACAATAGATTTGGTTTATTAATTATCAATTTTAACCATTTCCTTTGACATTCAAATTTGATATTAATTATTGAAGCAGAGTACGTGTACACTTTGAAAGTGGTGTTAGAATAAAACTTACTTTAGTAAGAGATAACTATGACTGTTGTAACTGTGAGTTTCAACCATGACTATTGTAACTGTGAGTTTCAACCATGACTGTTGTAACTGTGAGTTTCTAGGTTTACTATTTTTAGCTAATCAGATCCACTTGAGTCAGTGATCTGCATGCTATATATGTAACCTCCATTTGTTTGTTAAGCAATGAAAACTGTTTTGTGTTGTGTGAACTTAATTCTTTCAATCTTAATTTGGTATCAGAGCGAAAAGGAAAGAGGTGGATCGTTGTGATCTATGGGATCGTTTTGAAGAGGACCCAACTGCTGAGTTTTGTGTGGAGCGTCCCTGTTCTTGTGCGATCTGCTGAAGAGACTATTTCTCGCTTCCAACATATGCATGAAGGCTGAAGTGCAAATCGTGAGCTGTTTTCTAAATCACGAGTTGAAGAAAACACGTGGGTTCTTTATGTTGATGAGCAGGCCGTGAGAACGGGTGGAGGGCCATTGCAGGCCGTGTGCGAGTGAGGGAGATTTGGTGCTATTGCATGGACTCGTGAGATTTGCATGAGTTAATGCGTGAATTTAGTTCAGAGTTGGTGCGTGGTGCAAATAGTAAGTTTTCTTATGGAGTGATATGGTGCAAATTGTAAGTTTTTTTTTATGGAGTGATTTGGTGCATGTAAAACATAAGTTTTGTTTTATGTTGGAGCGTTGAAAGAGGAAGCGTAAGTTTTATGAGTCATTCAAGATTTGCATGCATGCATATGTGGAGCATTGAATAAGATTTGCATGCATTGGATTGTTTGAGAGTGAGGTATAAAGTTTTCTTTTAAATAAAAAAGGGGGATATTTTGAATATTAAAGTGAATGCATGTGGATAAAGTAAATGCATGTGTATACGTGAAGTTATAAATCCTTTTATTCAAGTGGGTAAGAGATTTAAAGATGAAGAAAGGTGAAGTGGAAGTTAGTTCACATTCTGAAGTTGCACTATACTCCAAAGGACAATGCATCAAGCGTGCAATAGATCTCTCCATGAAGTACGATTACCTCACTAAGGAGCTGTCGCATTCAGATTAAATGGCCATCGAAAATATTTCAGCGTTTGGTATCTCGGTGTGGATAGATATGAAGGAAGAACCACCATAAACAGTCACTGCCCTGCTTTTCTACTTATATATGTATGTGTGGTGTGTTTAAATTTTGTTTATGTATGTTGGATATATTATATGTGTGTGAGAGAGTGTGATTTTATTTGTAATCAAATGATGAAGAACCAATCATTGAACATAGTAGCATATGTTAAAGCTAGTGGTTCTCGACGTTCTTCGGTGCCAAGAGAACACATCATTGGTTTGAGTATGTGTACAAGTCTGTTATACACTAGTGGATCTTTTTGTTCTTCGGTGCTCCAAGATCAACAGTTACAGGTTATGTTTTGTGTATGTGTGGTGAGTTTAAAGTTTTTATATAAGTGTTTATGTAAAAATAAGAACTTGTATCTTGATGCAGGCTGGTAGCCCCAGTTTCAAGTACAATGTTTTTATTGGAAGTCACCTTGTGTAAAGGAATGTTGAAGACATTCAGTATCCAAAATGTTCTTCTATATACTGAAGGATAGCTGAAAGCAAAAATCTGACAGATGAAGGCAAGTTAATAGAATGCATCAATAATTGGCACCTTTTATCACAGAAGCCCCGATGTGTCGAGTTGTCAAATTGTCCAGTATACAAGTGCTACAATGATGGTCAGAAGCGTTTTGAATTTAAATGTGTCGATGGAAAGCTCGAAGAAGAGGGAGAAGAAAGAGAGGAAGCCGTGTGATTGCAGAGTGCGTTTCAGTGCTGAGGAAGACCAGATCAGACAGACAGATGAAAGTTCTAGTGTTGTAATCTTTTGTGTTGTATTGTAATTTGTAAAGTAAGCATTAAGGGAGGGTGTTAGAATAAAGCTTACTTTAGTAAGAGATAACTATGAC
>ML831501.1:112735-125449 GCA_009831015.1 Picea engelmannii | reverse complement strand
AGTGATGTAAATATGGACAAAATCGGTATTTTATGTTGTTTAAATTGCATTTTTGAATGCAAAAATGGATTTAGCATGTTGAATAACCCCTAGGGCACTTGGATTACTTAAGAATTGAGAGAATTTAAAACCGACTCACATGAAAGACAACACTTGGAGGTCGGGGAAGTAAATCCACGCTTCGTTCAATTGATTAATGGAAATTACAATATATATATATATATATATATATATATGATGATGATGATGATAAACAGTTTGAAATGGTTGGAGCCAACCTCAAATAATTACCGCGACTAATCTCCATTATTTCTAAGTCTCCCCTTTAATGGAGAAAGGATTGACATCCACAACTAACTTCTCCCTAAATAATTCAAATTTGATCTTCCCAAGAGGCTTAGTGAAAATATCAGTAGCATTTTCACTAGTATTACAATAGATTAAAGCAATGTCATTAGACTGCATCTTTTCTTGAGCAAAATGGATCTGATTATCAACATGCTCTGTCCTTGAATGATAAACTAGATTATTTGCTAACTTGATTGAGCTCTGGTTATCACATTTGATTATCATAGCTTTCCTTTGTTCTTCTCCAACATCTTGAAGTAGTCTTCTCAACCAAAGGACTTCACAAGTTGATGCACACAATGCTTTATATTCTGCCTCAGTGGATGAAAAATATATAGTAGGTTTCTTCTTACTTCTCCATGAAACAATCCTGGATCCAATGCCAAAGGTATAACCTATACTAGATCTTCGATCATCCGGGTTGACAAACTAGTTTGAATCTAAGAAACTTGTCAGCTCAACATCAAATGAATCAGTATATTTAATACCATAATCAATTGTGCCTTTGAGATACCTGAGTACCCCTTTTGCTTCATTCCAATGGCTTTCTAGAGGTTTTTCCATAAACTGACTTAACACACTAACATAGTATGCTATGTCAGGTCTAGTTGTAGTGAGATAGTTCAAGCTTCCCACCATCTACCTATACATTTTATCATTTACCTCCTTAAAACAATCATCGTAGTAAAGTTTCGTGTTCTGTTGCATTGGAACATAAGACACTTTACACTGATCCATTTTAAACTTCTTAAGTACTTCTCTAACATATTTACCTTGAGACACAAAGGTTTGACCAACATTTTTCCAAACTTCAAGACTGAGGCAGTAATGTAACTCACCAAGATATTCTCTGACATATTTACCTTCAGACACAAAGGTTTGACCAACATTTCTCCAAACTTCAAGACCGAGGTAGTAATGTAACTCACCAAAATATTTCATTTCAAATGCACATGACCTCTGCTTCTTAATTCCACTAACCATTTTTTCTGAATTTCTTGTAATAATTAAATCATCAACATATAAGGAAATCAATACAACATGTCCCTTTTAATCAAACTTGGTATACATATTTGGATCACTTTTTCTCCTCATAAAACCTTGCTGAAGAAAGAAGAAATCTATCTTCTCATCCCATGACCTAGGTGCCTGTTTCAGTCCATACAATGCTTTCTTTAATTTACACACTAAATGTTCTTGACGACTTTTCACAAACCCCTCTAGTTGAGTAAGGTAAACCTCCTCCTTTAACTCACCATTTTGAAAAGCAGACTTTACATCTAATTGGTGAAGCTTCCAATGGTATTTTCTAGCTACTGCAATTAACATTCTTATAGTGTTTAATTTAGCTACTAGTGCAAATGTTTCTGCATAATCAATGCCCTATTTCTGTGAATACCCTTTTTCCACCAATCTGGCTTTATATTTATCTATACTACCATCAGCTTTGAATTTAGGATTGTATATCCATTTACATCCTATGGGCCTTTAATCTTTAGGCAATTCAGTCAATTCCCAAGTTTTGTTTTTCAATATAGAGTGATATTCTTCCTCCATTCCTTTTCTCCACTATTCATGTTCATTAACTTCATTAAAACTCATGGTTTATATGAAATTTGAAATATTACTCATTAGGGCATAATGTTTATACTTTTTAGGTGGATGAACCTGTCGTGAAGATATTCTGAATTGGCTACTCACTTCTTCTTCGTTTTGTGAATATTTTCCTTCACTGTTGGATGTATCCATGTCACTGGGTGATTTTTCCTAATGTTGCTTCTCTTCTTTGACCTCCTCATCTTCAACAAGTACCTACCATCCTTCATGACTATTGTCTTCATTGTTTCCTTTTGCATGTTCATGGAAAATTACATCTCTACTTGCAAACACTTTGTGAGTAGATGGATCAAACAATTTATATGATTTAAATTATGAACAATACCCTATATAATACATTTGATAGCTTTAGCATCAAGCTTCTTCCTGTTCGCATTTGGAATATGTGCAAAATCCTTACACCCAAATATCCTCAAATTATTAATTGCTGGTTTAGAATCATACAAGGCTTCAAAAGGATTTTTATTATCAAGACAACTTGTTGGACTTCTATTCTTTAAATAAACAATAGTGTTGATGGCCTCAACCCAAAAATCATTTGAGAGATTCTTACCTTTCATCATACTTCGTGCACACTCCACCAAAGTTCTGTTTTTCCTTTCTGCAATCCATTCTGCTATGGAGTGTGGGGCACTGTAAATTGTTGTATTATTCCATGATCTTTGCAATACTTCATGAAGTTCCCCAATCTGTACTCTCCCCCTTGATCTAAGCAAACAATTTTGATGGGTTTTCATGTTTTCTTCTCCACCATGTTTTTAAATTCCTTGAAGTATTCAAAAATATCACTCTTTTTCCTAAGGAAATAAACCCATGTGTATCTTGTGCAGTCATCAATAACCAACAGGAAATAATAAGCAACTCCTAGCAACCTTGTCTACATTGGTCCACAAACATCAGTGTGCACAAGTTCTAATAGATCTTTTTTTCTCCTATCAAGATTAGAGGGGAATTCATCTATGTGCATCTTTCCTAATGCACAACCTTCACAAGAAACATACTCATTCTTGAACATAGGGAGTCCTTCAACCATACTTTGTTTTTGTAATAACAAAAAATCATGATAATTAATGTGACCATTCCTTTGGTGCCAAATAGTTTCTGTAGGCATGGTTGCAAAAGTCAATGCTTGATGATGCTTACTGGTGACATCAAGTTTGTACAGACCTCCAACTATGACTCATGAGGCAACAATACTGTAATGATCCTGCAAGTCCTTCACTATACAATGTGTCTTGAAGAATTCGACCTTAAAATTATGATCTGTAATGGTGGACACAAAAATATTTTTTTCTTTATCAGAGGGGCATACACAACATTGCGAATGTGTCTAACAGTACCATTTGGAAGTGTTACTGGAATATTTCCATATCCCTTGATCTGATAAGAACAATCATCTCCAAGATAAATATGGGCACCATTATGTGTTTCTTTAAAGTTTGTATACCAATTCTTGTTACATGTTATGTGAATTGAATCTCTAGAATCAACAAACCATGCATCAACATCATCAATTTCAGTAGATAGTGCAACATTAGACACAAACAATTTGAGATCTTTTGGATCAATATTCGGGATTTCTTCTGCAAAATGTCTTGAATCATTTCTATTGTTATGCCTAGCCTCATCATCATTTTTCTTCTTATAACATTCTCTGACAATATGCCCAATCCTACCACAATAGAAGCACTTAGGTTCATTTCTATTTGATGGCATACCTTGATTTGGATTTGGAAATTACTTCCTCTGAAATGAACTTCCTCCTCTGCCTCCTTCTTGTGGTTTCCCTTTAGAGAATCTCTTTTTTGTCCATAGTGCTAAGTCTAAATTTTGAGGCTTCAAATTCACGTGCCTCTCTTCCTCTTGCAACAATATACCTGTCAGTTCCTCAAAAGTAGGAGCTTTCTCCCTCATTACAAGGTCTGTCATGAACATTTGATAGTCCTCTAGCATTCCATTTAGGGAAATTGTGACAAGATCAATGTTTGACACATTTTATCCTATATCCCCCAATTTATCTTTCATTTCTTTAATTCACCCAAGAAAAGTACTAACAGTCTCATTTATATCCATTTTAATACTTAGTAATTTACTCTTTAGGAAAAGAATGTGATTTGTATTATTAGTCTCATACATATCTTTAAGTACTTTCTAGGTTTAACTAGAAGTCTTAGCATCTCTAATATGTGGAATTATGATATCTTTAACGGACATTCTCAACAATACCTTGGCTTTGTTCTCCCAGTTATCCCAATCTAGGATTGATGTCATTGTCGCACATGCAATCTCATCAGGTCGTGCTTCATATCCTTTTTCAATCGTCCATACACCATAACCTTCCATCAAGGTTTGCATTTTGAATTTCCAATTGATGAAATTTGAGCCATCTAAGTTGTTGGCTTCATTGGGATAGGTTTATGCCAGCGAATTCGTCATCTCTGCAAACTTATTCACCTTCTAGGAAATCAATGTTGTCTGGTCTTCTCTCAAGAAACTATCCACTTATAGTGGGAGCGATGAAAACATGTAGATCTCCAATTCAGTCTCGGAAAGTGATCAATGCCTCCCAAAAAATCACAACATCATCTTTGACACAAATCCCATGCAATCAAATCAACTTCACGGTTATAAATACCTCTTGAAAATTCAGAATATTATCTTCGACACATATCTCATGCAATGAAATCAAATCCTCCAAGATAAAGATTAGTGACATAACATTACACAATGCCTCCCAAGGTAACGCCTAGTTTGTCAAAGAACTGGTCATGTAAAGCTTCAATTTCTGATAACAAAACTTTCGTTTCTAGTGAAGAATAAGAACCTGTTTGTTCATGATATGCCAGAAGCACAACATCTACAACCGCCAAAATCACTCAACACCATCCCATTCTCACAACAACTCGACACTCTTCCTCTTCACAGACAGAAGAATACCTCCATCACGCCTCAAGGAGTGCTACACGTTGGAGAATCATGTGATCTCATTCCTCTAAGTAGCCGCCCTCGAATTCCTTCAAAGTCACAAAGGTATCACACAACTATGATACCAACTTAAGAATTGAGAGAATGCAAAACCGACTCACAGGCAAGACAACACCTGGAGGTCGGGGAAGCAAAGCCATGATTCGTTCAATTGATTAATGAGAATTACAAAATATATATATGATGAGAAACAGTTGTAAACGGTTTGAAACGGTTGGAGCCAACATAAACTAATCACCGTGACTAATCTCCATTATTTCTAAGTCTCCCCTTTAATGGAGAAAGGATTGACATCCACAACTAACTTCTCCCTAAACAATTCAAATTTGTTCTTCCCAAGAGGCTTAGTGAAAATATTAGTAGCATTTTCACTAGTATTACAATACATTAAAGAAATGTCATTAGACTGCATCTTTTATCGAACAAAATGGAACTGGGTATCAACATGCGCTGTCCTTGAATGATAAACTTGATTATTTGCTAACTTTATTGAGCTTTGGTTATCACATTTGATTATCGTAGCTTTCCTTTGTTCTTCTCCAACATCTTGAAGTAGTCTTCTCAACCAAACAACTTCACAAGTTCATGCACGCAATGCTTTATATTCTGCCTTAATGGATGAAAAATATATAGTAGGTTTCTTCTTACTACTCCATGAAACAATCCTGAATCCAATGCCAAAGGCATAACTTGTAGTAGATCTTCGATCATCCGGGTTGATAACCCAGTCTGAATCTGAGTAACCTGTTAGCTCAACATCGAATGAATCAGTATATTTAATACCATAATCAATTGTGCCTTTGAGATACCTGAGTACCCATTTTTCTTCATTCCAATGGCTTTCTAGAGGTTTTTCCATAAACTGACTTAACACACTAACATAGTATGCTATGTCAAGTCTGGTTATAGTGATATAGTTCAATCTTCCCACCATTTGTCTATACATGGTATCATTTACCTCCTTCGAGCAATCATCACAGTAAAGTTTCATGTTCTGTTGCATTGGAACATAAGACACTTTAAACTGATCCATTTTAAACTTCTTAAGTACTTCTCTGACATATTTACCTTGAGACACAAAGGTTTGACCAACATTTCTCCAAAATTCAAGACCGAGGCAGTAATGTAACTCACCAAGATATTCTCTAACATATTTACCTTGAGACACAAAGGTTTGACCAACATTTCTCCAAACTTCAAGACCGAGGTAGTAATGTAACTCACCAAAATATTTCATTTCAAATACATGTGGCATCTGCTTCTTAATTCCACTAATCAATTTTTCTGAATTTCCTGTAATAATTAAATCATCAACATAAAAGGAAATCAATACAACATGCCCCTTTTCATCAAACTTGGTATACATATTTGGATAAATTTTTCTCCTCATAAAACCATACTAAAGAAAGAAGGAATCTATCTTCTCATACCATGACCTAGGTGCCTGTTTCAGTCCATACAATGCTTTCTTTAATTTACACACTAAATGTTCCTGACGACTTTTCACAAACCCCTCTGGTTGAGTAAGGTAAACCTCCTCCTTTAACTCACTATTCCGAAAAGAAGACTTTACATATAATTGGTGAAGCTTCCAATGGTATTTTGTAGCTAATCAAATTAACATTCTTATAATGTTTAATTTAGCTACTGGTGCAAATGTTTTTTCATAATCAATGCCCTTTTTCTGTCAATGTCGTTTTTCCACCAATCTAGCTTTATATTTATCTATACTACCATCTGCTTTGAATTTAGGTTTGTATATCCATTTACATCCCATGGGCCTTTTATCTTTAGGCAATTCAGTCAATTCCCAAGTTTTGTTTTTCATTATAAAGTGATATTCTTCCTCCATTCCTTTTCTCCACTCTTCATGTTCATTATATTCATTAAAACTCATGGGTTATATGACATTTGAACTATTACTCATTAGGGCATAATCTTTATACTTTTTAGGTAGACGAACCTGTCGTGAAGATCTTCTCAATTGGATGGTGACTTCTTCTCTGTTTGTGAAGATTCTTCTTCATTGCTGGATGTATCCATGTCACTGGGTGCTTTTTCCTTATGTTGCTTCTCTTCTTTGACCTCCTCATCTTCAACAAGTACTTGCCATCCTTCATGACTATTGTCTTCATTGTTTCCTTTTGCATGTTCATGGAAAATTACATCTCTACTTGCAAACACTTTGTGAGTATATGGATCAAACAATTTATATGACTTAAATTATGAACAATAACCTATATAATACATTTGATAGCTTTAGCATCAAGCTTCTTCCTATTCTCATTTGGAATATGTGCAAAATCCTTACACCCAAATATCCTCAAATTATTAATTGTTGGTTTAGAATCATACAAGGCTTCAAAAGGAGTTTTATGATCAAGACACCTTATTGGACTTCTATTCTTTAAATAAACAACAGTGTTGATGGCCTCAACCCAAAAAGCATTTGAGAGATTCTTACCTTTCATCATACTTCGTGCACACTCCACCAGAGTTATGTTTTTCCTTTCTGCAATTTGTTCTGCTATGGAGTGTGAGGTGCTGTAAATTGTTGTACTATTCCATGATATTTGCAATACTTGATGAAGTTCCCCAATCTGTACTCTCCCCCTTGATCTGAGTGAACAATTTTGATGGTTTTTCATGTTTGCTTCTCCACCATGTTTTTAAATTCCTTGAAGTATTCAAAAACATCACTATTTTTCCTAAGGAAATAAACCCGTGTGTATCTTGTGCAATCATCAATAAACAATAAGAAATAATAAGCAACTCCTAGCAACCTTGTCTACATTGGTCCACAAACATCAATGTGCACAAGTTATAATAGATCTCTTTTTCTCCGATCATGATTAGAGGGGAATTCATCTATGTGCATCATTCCTAATGCACAACCTTCACAAGAAACATACTCATTCTTGAACATAGGGAGTCCTTCAACCATACTTTGTTTTTGTAATAATAACAAATCATGATAATTAATGTGACCATACCTTTGGTTCCAAATAGTTTCTGTAGGCATGGTTGCAGAAGTCAATGCTTGATGATTCTTACTGGTGACATCAAATTTGTACATATCTCCAACTATGACTCCTGAGGAAACAATACTGTAATGATCCTACAAGTCCTTCACTATACAATGTGTCTTGAAGAATTCGACCTTCAAATTATGATCTGTAATGGTGGACACAAAAATCAAGTTTTTCTTTATCCCAGGGACATACACAACATTACGAATGTGTCTGACAGTACCATTCAGAAGTGTTATTGGAATATCTCCATATCCCTTGATCTGATAAGAACGATCATCTCCAAGATAAATATGGGCACCATTATCTATTTCTTTAAAGTTTGTATACCAATTCTTGTTACATGTCATGTGAATTGAATCTCTAGAATCAACAAACCATGCATCAACATCATCAATTTCAACAGACAGTGCAACATTAGACATAAACAATTTGAGATCTTTTAGATCAATATTGAGGATTTCTTTTGCAAAATGTCCAGAATGTTTTCTATTTTTATGCTTAGCCTCATCATCATTTTTCTTCTTATAACATTCTCTGGAAAGATGCCTAGTCCTACCACAATAGAAGTACTTAGGTTCATTTCTATTTGATGGCATACCTTGATTTGGATTTGGAAATGACTTCCTCTTAAATGAACTTCCTCCTCTGCCTCCTTCTTGTGGTTTCCCTTTAGGGAATCTCTTCTTTGTCCATAGTGCTAAGTCTGAATTCTGAGGCTTCAAATTCATGTGCATGTCTTCCTCTTGCAACAATATACCTGTCAGTTCCTCAAAAGTAGGAGCTTTCTCCCTTGCTGCAAGGTCTGTTATGAACATTTGATAGTCCTCTAGCATTCCATTTAGGGAAATTGTGACAAGATCAATGTTTGACACATTTTCTCCTATATCCCCCAATTTATCTTTCATTTCTTTAATTCGCCCAAGAAAATTACTAACAGTCTCATTTATATCCATTTTAATACTTAGCAATTTACTCTTTAGGAAAAGAATGTGATTTGTATTATTAGTCTGATACATATCTTTAAGTACTTTCCAGGTTTAACTAGAAGTCTTGGCATCTCTAATATGCGGAATTATGCTATCTTCAATAGACATTCTCAACAATACCTTGGCTTTGTTCTCCCGGTTATCCCAATCTAGGATTGATGTCGTTGTCACACATGCAGTCGCATCAGGCCGCGCTTCATATCCTTTCGCAATTGGCCATATGCCATAACCTTCCATCAAGGTTTGCATTTTGAATTTCCAATTGATGAAATTCGAGCCATCTAAGTTGTTGGCTTCATTGAGGTATGTTTCTGTGAGCGGATTCGTCATCTCTGCAAACTTATTCACCTTCTAGGAAATCAACGTTGTCTGGTCTTCTCTCAAGCAACTACCCACTTATAGTAGGAGCGATGGAAACACGCAGATCTCCAATTCAGTCTCAGAGGGTGATCAATGCCTCCCAAAAACTCACAACATCATCTTCGACACAAATCCCATGCAATCAAATCAACTTCACGGTTATAAACACCTCCTGAAATTTCAGAATATTATCTTCGACACATATCTCATGCAATGAAATCAACTCCTCCAAGATCAAGATCAGTGACATAAGGTTACGCAATGCCTCCCAAGGTAACACCCGGTTCGTCAAAGAACTGGTCATGTAAAGCTTCAATTTTTGAAAACAAAACATTCGTTGCTAGTGAAGAATCATAACTTGTTTGTTCACGCTATGCCAGAAGCACAACATCTACAACCGCCAAAATCACTCAACGCCATCCCATTCTCACAACAACTTGACACTCTTCCTCTTCGCATACAGAAGAATACCTCCAACACACCTCGAGTAGCGCTACACGCTAGAGAATGTGATATAAGTCCTCTAAGTAGCCGCCCTCGAATTCCTTCACCAGCACAAATGTATCACACAACTATGATACCAACTTAAGAATTGAGAGAATGCAAAACCGTCTCACAGGCAAGACAACACCTGGAGGTCGAGGAAGCAAATCCACACTTCGTTCAATTGATTAATGAGAATTACAAAATTTTTATATGATGAGAAATGGTTGGAAATGGTTTGAAACGGTTGGAGCCAACCTCAACAAATCACCGTGACTAATCAACGTGACTTAGCCACTCAAATCTGTAGATCCAACCATTCCTAACCAGATTTCGGGCAAAATCAAACGAAAAAAGTCGCGACACTATAAAAAAATAGAATGTTTAGAGTGCACTTCTCCGAATTGATTAGCACACAATTTTCTTTAACTGTTACTGAAAAGTTGACCCTATTCCAAGGACTCTAATGTTCACATTCCATATAATTAAAAAATAATAATTTGATTAAGCTCTTACCTTTGTCATTATTATGATATTCTCACCATGACCCATAAGATTCACACTTATTTTTTTTATCTCATTAAGCTAATAAGTCTCTAGAGTCATCTCCATAAATAACAATTAAATTGACGTTCTAGATAAATGAGATTCACACTTATTTTTTTATCTCATTAAGCTAATAAGTCTCTAGAGTCATCTCCATAAATAACAATTAAATTGACGTTCTAGATAAATGGTAATTAAATGAAATTGATGTTATTAACATTTAAAACAAGTTTATTATTAAAAAAAAAAATTTCATTTTGAACAAATCTTTAGATCATAAATATAATTGCTTAATTTGAAATTTAGATAATAATAATTTAATTATTATTAATAAAACTTGTGATTATCAAACATCAAGATTCTCACCATGTCCATGAAAATTTATGCTTGAATTTGAACTTTTATTAGCTTAGGTTTTAAGAGAATTCTCTCCAAAATCAATTTAACTAACATAACTATCAAATTATTTTTGTATAAAAGAAATTATTTTTTATAAAAGAATTCTTCAAATTAAAGTAAAAATTTCTTATAAATTAATTCTTAAGAACAAAGTATGAATTTCAAAACTAAATTCAACAATTTGTCAAATTCATCCCAAACCGACTAAACATTAAAATGAATCAACTTACCATCAAACCAAACACTCAAAAGAATCAACAAAGGAATCATTTTAATGAACATAACCATCAAATTATCTTTGTATAAGGCAATTCTTTGGACACCAAAATAGAAATTTCAAAACTAAATGGCCTAATTTTGACAAAACCAATATCCATTTTAAACATTTTAACAAAGAAAGTTGACAGATAAGAGAAAATTTTAACCATATATAATGGCCCCGTCGAATTCCATCCTTGCTCCAGACTAACATGTCTATGCCCCCTGATCGGGTGTTGGACAGGCGAAGTGACGGCCCTTAAATCCATCTGGGAGATGTAGGGCGTTCGGCGTTTGCATGATAGTTTTAACACGCGGAAAGGAAGGTGCGTCCCATCACCGTGAGTCGATTGATCATGGGATAGTACAGAAGGTTTAATCGATTGATCATGGGGTAGTACAGAAGGTTTATTGTTTAAGGAGTGGGAGTAAATTTTCTTCTCGAGTTTTTTTGTTTTTTCTGTTTATTTTAAATTTTCTATTAATTTATAATTTATAATTTTTCTAGTTATCTTTTTGGTAGGTTTTTAGCTGTTTTATTTTAAATTTTGAGTCAATTCAGAATTTAGAATTTTGATTGATTTTTTGAGCATTTGGGTTGGTTTAAAATGAGGCAAAACCCCCGAAATAAGATTCTGAAATGTATGAAACTTTGATCCATGCAAAATTCAAAGTATCCCTAGAAATCTGTCTAGATTAAAGTTCATTTTTTTACCTGAAAAACAAATCTGTTTGCTCCAAGTTAACCTACAAGTTTAAGCACTAGTATGCGGTGGGAGGAGAGAGGCGTACCATCACATTTATATTGATCATACCATGAATTCGAATGCTAATGAGCACCAACACTGGGGAGTGATTATGGTTCAAGATGGCATTGGAAATCTTTAAGGAGCGAGCCAGCGATGAATTGAGGCCTGTGCAGAGTCCTCTGTTTGATCTCTGCAGAAGCGATGTTTGAGTAAGTTTGTTACAATTCTGGTTATTGTTTTTATGCTGGTTTCTTTTTACTGTCTATAGTTTTTGGGTCTGTTTCAGGGGCATTCCTCATAGCCGCGAGGTGAGCAGTGCTCCCTTGTCAGCCATTGCCTCTCTGTTGAGAGCCCAGTTGCATTTCTGTGACAAATTCGGCTCCTCTTCTCAAGCGGTTGGTGGAATTGGGGGAGAGGCTATAACTCTTGGAACAAGTGTGGGCACGGGAAAGTGAGAGTGAGTGAAAACATAAAACCAAGCAAGAAGTGTGGTGTGGTAGTAGTTTTAAGGAATTTTCAAAGGTTGTTTGGGTTTGTATTGTTACAAGATAAAATATACGAGAGAAAAACAACACGGTGAGGCTACGCTCACTTCTTAGTATTCAATGAAGGTGGATTACATGTTTATATAGGAAAAGACTCTCCCGAGTCGGCTACATGCAAACCAAAAGACAACTAGACAACTGACTCTTAACTAAGGACTGACTCTTCTAACTGGCGCTTACAACCCGCGCTTTCTCCATTATTTCCAAGTCTCCCCCTTAATGGAGAATGGATTGACTTCGACACCTAACATATCCCTAAACAGTTCAAACTTAATCTTTCCAAGAGGCTTAGTGAAAATATCAGCAATATTTTCACTAGTAATACAATATACAATATTTATTTCATTTGACTGCAACTTTTCTCGAACAAAGTGATACTGAGCTTCAACATGCTTTGTCCTTGCAT
>ML831501.1:37643-54359 GCA_009831015.1 Picea engelmannii | reverse complement strand
TGATGGACAAACCGAGATAGTGAACAAATGTTTGGAAGGCTACCTTTGTTGCTTTGTCTTTGATAAACAAACACAATGGTTCAAATGGTTACCCTTGGCAGAATGGTGGTATAACACTTCCTTTCATACTGCAACAAAAATGACACCATTTATAGAACTTTATGGATACCACCCTCGTTTCATCACCTCTTCTCTAAAATAAAAATCTAAGGTTCAAGCAGTGGAAGATCACATCGAGAATCAAAAACAAGTTCTCCAAATCTTAAAGGACAACCTAACCATGGCACAGAATCGCATGAAACAACAAGCATATCAACATCATATCGAAATAAGTTTTGAAGTAGGGGATTGGGTGTTTTTAAGAATACAACCATACAAACAGATGTCCCTCAAGAAAGACAAGAAGGATAATAAATTATCACCAAATCACTATGACCCTTATAAGGTGTTGCAAAATATTGGTATGATGGCATACAAATTGGAGTTGCCTGCATCTTCACGAGTACACCCCATTTTCCAGGTGTCATGCTTAAAGAAGGTTATAGGTGACAATATCCCAGTTCAAACTATATTGCCAGAACTTGACAAGGAAGGAAAAAGCATATTGGATATTGAAGCCATCACTGACACAAGAATTTGCCAGCTGAGGAATAGATCCATTTCAGAGTATCTCATTAAATGGAGGAAACTACCGGATGAAGATTCCACTTGGGAAGATGAGTCTTTTATAAAGAAGCATCCATAGTTACTCAAGCGTTGCAGACAACACTTGTCTCAAGGGGAGGGTCATGTTAAGCCCTAATATTGGCTCATTACCCCTTAATTGGGGCATATTATATTAGTAATGTTATTTTATTTATGTCGGCTTTAGGCCATTAGTTGTAATTATACCTCCTAGTCTCCTATATATACCAAAGAGACATTTTCATTTTGAATAATCTTGTACTTGAACATTTAAGTGGGATAAAATGAGGTTGCCCCCTCGAAGAGGCTTATTATCTGAAATTATCTCTTTTTCAAGGCGTTAAGTACTTTTTCTGACGTTTTTCTATGCTATATTGATATTTAGTTCTTAACAGGATCTACACCACGTGTCCTCCTTAATATGATGGTTGAGGCTTACTTCGAGTCTTCGAACTTTAGAAATCTCAAACCTCAAAACTTATCTAGCCCCACTAGATTTTATTTGACGCCATGGATATGGTGATGCGTGGCTCTCAGCACATCAATGGTTGAGATCCTTTTGGGTCTTCAGGTTTCAGAAAACTCAAACTTCAACTTTTTTCCGAAATTTTTGTATCCTAAGCTTGTGATCTACTAATGCATGTTTCCCATGGATCGACGGTTATGATTTCTTCAGGTCTTCATACTTCATAGAAATCAACTCTCAACCTTCACATTTCCCCGAAGTGCTTTCACTTGGAGCACACGATCGTTTGATGTGTTTCCTCTTACAGATCGACGGTACCCAACTACTTCTTCTCTTCGGAGGTTCGTCGCTCGAGTAATAACAAGTCACATAACTACGAGCCTTTCAATTTGTGGGGGAACGCATCGACGGTTTGGAGTAACCCTCTTTTGGCTTCGCAATTCTCCTAATACTGACACATAACCCCTTGGTGAATCCGCAGTTTGGATTGCGAGACCACCTTGGGGAATTATTTCCTGTTCAACTTGGTTCCTCGCAATGCCTCATGTCCATTGATCTCTCTCTCTAATGGGATCTGACGGTGGTGACCTTAGCCCTTGCTTCCTTTCATCGGATGACCTTGTTCACCTATCCTCTGATCCAACAATCCCAAATCTCTTCTAATCCTACAGTGGTGATCGCTCTCGAATCGAAGAGGGACGGTCACAATCCTTCGAACCCCTTACCACGGGTCTCTCATGTTATATATCTTGTGTAGGTTCTGTAATGCCATTCCTCCTGAGATTTTCAACTCCACAGTCAGAATTCGATCTCGAACCTGAGACTCTAACCAATTGACCCATCCCATACCGGTCGAGTGTTTCAACCAGAACCTCTGATACCAAACTGTAACATACCCAGCTACCCACAGGATGGGGTACGCTACCTTCAAGCCCACCCTTGGACTTATTTCTCTTATCTATACCTTTTTAAAATTTAAGGATGCATAAAAGGAAAGACTTTAATGACATGTACAACAATATCCATCAAGAATGCATAGTCTAAAGATTCAATTAAATGATAATTAAATATACAATGAAAATACATTCATATACATGCAAATGATACCATAATAGAGAGAACTTATCTTTATGAAAGATGACACCAACTGGCTGTAGACCAAGAATGTTCCACCCAACCATAGACACTACTGTTCCAAATATCAACAGTAGCATCACCCCCGAACTGGGGCTATGAATCCACAAGGATGGTTCCAGAGTGATACTTGTCTTCCCAAACTAGGCATCACCCAAGATCTCACAGGCTTCCCAGCTCTCACAGCAATCCAAGTACCCATCTCTCTTCCACCTAGCTTGCACCACCTAAGAGAACAAACCTCCACCTTTCTCTACCACGTAGTCCCTCAGGCAGTTGTTCTCTCTATTCGGGCTCCAGTGCAACTGGTCCAGAATCTCAATGTTGGAACTCTCAGGACTCGCAACTATGAGCAACGTTGGACACAGGCCAACGCATCTCAGACATGCAGGCCTCAAATCACGGCTGGATCACACCAGTGACCACTACATACAACTATCTCATGGATAATATTTAGTAGTTCAGTTGCCTTTTCCCAAGCCAAGATGTAGATGAGGATGGATCAATGAATGGGTGAGTGAGTGCATGAAAGTGTGTGAGGGAAATGAATGAACGTACATTAAATAAATGAACAATCCATCAGTCGAACCCCCCCATCAGACCAGAGGCGGGTTTAGGTAATTTCGTGGGGAATCAAGAACCTCCTAGCCTTCCCCAAGAAGCTCACGTAACCAATCCCCCCCCTTAGGCAAAAAGGGTAATTAACATAGGAATAAACACTTAGCCCCTCAAGGCCCCTCTCTTGTGGAATCATAGCCCGCTATAACTCTAGTCCTTGTCTGTCTATCAACCAACCATGTATTTATTATTAATAATGATAAAAACATTATATGTCTTGGGCACACTGGTATTTTAATAATTGTTTGGGCACCTTGGCCTCTCAACATTGTAACAATACATTATTTAAAAATGGGGGTTCGAAACCCGGGGTGTTACAGTTTCTCCTTCCATGAGAGGTTTCTTGGGCATCTGAGGGCTTTTGTCCTCAAGAGAAACAAACTCAAGACACAATTATTTGTACCCTGACCTCATTGGGGACATGCATTAAGATGACAAGGAGAAAACCACTCTAATACCACTGATCCAAATTTTATGAGCTAAACGAAATGAATACAAATTCTTAAAATATGACTAACACAGAATAACAGAGATACCATAAAACTCGTTTTCTATTCAATAAGGAAATAAGTTGAAACTATAAAATGTAGCGGAAAACAAGCTTATTGGAATGGTGGTGGATTATCTCTGAGAAGAGATGTGACGGTTGCACTCATTCACAAGAAGATGATTACAATGAGGCTCTGAAGGAATTTTTACAATAGATAGTAATGTTAAAAATCATAGACATCCAAAAACGTAACCCTACGAGATGAAGTGCTAAAAGTCATGTGGGCCCCATTTGGGAAAATTAGTACATCAACTTCCCGTGGTCGTAACATGACGCCGACCGCACCCCTCGGAGCACGACCGCTCTCCTCAGGACCTTCTTTCTCTCATGGCCCGAAGAACTCAATGTCTCTTCTATCTCCCAATCGGAAGATCTGCACCCACAGTTCACTTCATGCGCGATCCTCTCTTTTTCTGTTGGAGGATCGAAACTTTGCGGCTTCGCGAGTTCACTATGTTCAATATACTTTCGGATTCCCGAGACTCGATATGTCAGTCAAATCGTTGAATCTTCATTCGTCGGGACTTTGACTCTCGCGACCCCAAGCACTCGGTCCTCCAACTCCCGAGTTCCGATGTTTCGAGACACCGATATTATCCTGTCGCGCGTTCGGATCCTCGCGTCTCACGTCTCGAACCTCATGCCTTCAGATCCTCGTGTCTCGCGACTCGAACCTCTAAATGTTTGGGCTTCCAACTCACGAGTCCCGAACTTGCGAGATCTTGGATTTCCACCACCATTTTTTCACTTACCCTATGGCCCACACGACTCATGTTACTGTCGGGATGTCGCACCTCGCGACTTCGCGACTTCCGCTATCAACTCTCGGATGCTATTCTCCCGAGATCCCGATGGGCGATCTTTCGAAGATTCCAGATGACCTCAGCCAACTTTTATCAACGCTCTACCCCTTCTAAGCTTAAAACTTCCCTGCTTGCGCTGTAACTTTCCTGTAGCTAGGCGAGGTCCAACGAGTTACCAAAACTCGCAGATTCTCCACGAAGAGTACCAACCATCCACTCTTCTTTTGGCGTAATCTTCGGACAAGGAGTATCTCTCCACGAGATTTGTGCGCCAACTTGCTCACTTCGTTTCGACTTACTTGCGCAACTTCCCCGCTACCTTTTAATAACCTTGAAGGCCTATCCCTCCTGGGCTTCAACGACTTCAATTCCTTCAGAAAAGAAGCTCTTGCACGCACTCCTTGCGACAACTATTCAACACGCTAAGTGTTGAAGTCACTTGATTCTGCGCACTCCTGCAGCAGAAATCTTTCAATCCCTTTGCTTAGAATCGCAACCCTGAGTCTTCGTCCAGCCTGCGCACGCCTTGCACTGCTCTAGTGTCAATTTTTCACTTCTGAGAACATAGAACCAAAATTTACCTCTACTTGAACCCTTCTGTCAACGCACTCCTTACGGACGATTCGACTGCACTCCTTGCAGGAATTCTCTGGTTCAAGATAGAGAAACAATTGAAACTAACTCCTTGTTCTCACAGATTTCACTCCAACCGTGAAATCACATACACAGCATATAAAAGAAAATGCATGACAAGAAGAAAACACTCATGAGCATAATATCAACAATACACAGAGAATAACACAACCATGGAATTGAATCAAAGCTTTCTTCTATTAATTCAATATCTGTACATGGAGGTTCTTCATATACTTCTCTGCTGCTCTCTCTTCTGCTTCAATGAATTTTTTACAATGTACAAAGGAGGGTGTCTATATCCCGTTTCCCTCTCGAGATCTAAAGATATCAAATCTAGAAATAAATTCCTATCTACCTTTACATTAAATCTATTAAATGCCTCATCTACCTAAGGACGTGAGCTGTCCACTCAAGGTCCATTTACAATATACAAGTGTGCTTCATCAAATCAACACATTAATGCTTGCGCAACAATATCAAGGTGAAATCAAAAAGGAATTTGTGATGGCTTGTCCAGCTGTCTCCTGCTTTCGTGCTGGCTCGCTTGACGTGGGCGATGCTCCTGCATCATACTCCCTCGCTTGAAAAATTTCATGGGCTCCTATCCATGAGCTCCTGCACGGTCTATCCATGCTTCTGTATGACCATTTCGGTCTCCTAGCTAGCATCCTCCACTAGGTGATTCTTCCACTTGACCAGATACTCATAGTATTCTTTTCTTCTGGTCTTCTTACCCACTCGCTTGTCCAGTATGCATTCCATCTACGGCTTCTCTGCTACTAGAATATGCTTTATCCACTGGATCGCTGGTTCCTTAGTTCCAATCTCTGCTTCTCCAGTCTTGTATGGATATAAATCCAAAACATTAAATATCGGAGATATCCCGATGCCATCCAGCAACTCTATTTCATAAGCATTTTCTCCGAATTTCTTCAGGACTCTGCATGGTCTGATTTTCTTCATCTTTAATTTGTTATATGTTCCCCTCGGGAATCTCTCCTTCCTCATATGTGTGAGAACCAGATCGCCAACTTCAAACTGAAGTTGTCTCTGATGTTGATCCGCTCTATGCTTATACTCTTGATTTGAATCAATCAGTCGTTGCTTCACCATGCGGTGAAGTTCCTTCATTGCTTCAGTGAACTCCTCTGCGCTCGCACTGCTAGTCGCAGCCTGTTCTGACTCCCTGAGTTTAGAAACTCCCCTCAGTTGTGTCCCATACACAATCTGAAATGGACTTGTGCATGTACTCCGATTCACTGAATCGTTGTACGCAAACTCCGCCTGTGGCAACACATTGTCCCAGCTGCTATGGTACTCTGTCACTAGGCTTCTTAACAAATCTCCCAGACTCCTGTTAACTACTTCCATTTGTCCGTCTGTCTGTGAATGATAAGCTGAACTAAACGCCAAGTTAGTTCCTAGCTTCTTCCATAACGTCCTCCAAAAATGACCTATGAATTTCGTATCCCTGTCCGAGACTATGCTTCTTGGCAATCCATGAAGTCTAACAATCTCCTTAAAAAACAAATTCGCGATGTGAGTCGCATCGCTGGTCTTCTGGCACGAGAGGAAATGTGCCATCTTCGAAAACCTGTCAACCACTACAAAGATAGAATCGACTCCTCTCTGCGTCCTCGGTAATCCCAACACAAAATCCATGCTGATGGCTTCCCATGGCCTCTCCAGTACGGGCAATGGCTGATAAAAACCTACATTCTTCTTCCGGCCCTTCGAATTTTGACAAATATGACACCTGTCAACGAACTTCTTGACATCTGCTCACATGCCTGGCCAAAAATACGATTCGCTCATCTTTTCGAATGTTTTGTCGTGGCCAAAATGTCCTGCTAAACCTCCACTGTGTTTCTCCTTCAGCAAATTCTCCCTCATGGAGCAATTTGGAATACATAGTTGATTGCCTCTAAACAACAATCCTTCATGGATCATGTAGTCTATCCATGGGCTCCAATCCCTGAGAACTAGATTCTCAGCCGCTTCATATGCTTCAGCAAAATCGGCATCACCTTCATACATGTCCTTGAGGTTTTCAAAACCCAAGGTTTTGACTCGAAACTCCTGCAACAACAAACATTTCCTGCTCAAAGCATCAGCCACTTTGTTAGCAGTTCCTGAAATATGTTTGATCACAAACGTGAAATTCTACATATACTCTACCCATTTTGCATGCTTCTAATTCAACTTCTCTTGTTGACTCACAAACTGCAATGCATGATTATCATTTTACAATACAAATTCCTTTGGGATCAAGTAATGCCTCCACTTCTTTAATGCCTGTATGATAGCATAAAATTCTTTATCATACGTGGAATATTTCAGCTTCGCGTCATACAAATTCTCACTGAAATAGGCAACTGGCCTGTCCTCCTGACTTAAGACCGCTCCTATGGCATATCTGCTCGCATCACATTTCACTTGAAATGTCTTCATGAAGTCCGGCAACACTAACACGGGTTGCTCTATTATCTTCCACTTCAACAGGTTGAATCTCTTCTCAGCCTCTGCTGTCCAATGAAAAATTTTATGCCGTTTCTTTACCATGTCCATCATTGTTGCACTAATCCCACTGAAATTCCTAATGAATTTTCGGTAGAAACTAGCCAAACCATGGAAACTTCTCACCTCGAAAACATTTCTTGGTGATGGCCAATTCTTGATTACTTCCACTTTTTCCGGATCCATTTTCAACTCATTCGTTGAAATAAAAAAATCCAAATAGATGAGCTCTATCTGCATAAATGAAGACTTCTTCATATTGATCAACAACTTCTCTTGTTGTAGCTTCCTCATCACAATGGCCAAATGTTTCAAATGTTCAGCCTTCATCTTACTGTAGATCAATATATCATCCAGATATACGACTGCAAATTTCTCGATGAATTCCCTCAGGACTTCATTCATCAGTCTCATAAAAGTACTTGGCGCATTTGTCAATCCAAATGGCATGACCAGCCATTCATACAAACCTTCATTTGTCTTGAACGTTGTCTTCCATTCGTCACCTTCTCTCATGCGAATCTGGTGATATCCACTCTTCAGATCAATCTTTGAGAAATAATTTGCCTCGCTCAGGCAATCCATCAGATCATCCATTCTTGGCGGTGGAAATCTGTACCTGATGGTAATATTGTTGATTGCTATAGAGTCTGTACACATTCTCTAGCCTCCATCTTTCTTCGGACTGAGTACTGTTGGAATAGCACATGGACTCATACTTTCTTTGACTAGTCCTTTGTCCATCAAATCTTGGACCTATCTTTTGACTTCCTCATTCTCTTGAGGCGTCAATCTGTATGCAGCCTTATTTGGTAAACTTGCTCCTGGTATGAGATCTATGTGATGACTCACACTCCTCATCGGTGGCAATGAATGAGGTAATTCATCCATGATGATATCAGCGAACTCATCCAGTAGTTCCTGAATCTCAACTGGTAAGTTGTCCACTCTCGTGCTAGTCAGGACAATTCTTGGTTTCTTGACCACAAAGAATTGTGGATCTTCCTTCTTCTCCATCTCCGTGAGAAGCTCCTTCCCACTCATGAGAAGTATTGTGCTACTTACTTCTGGTTTCACTTCCTTATCCTTTATCGGAAGTAACTTATGGTTTCTCCCATTTTTCTCCAAAGTATAGGTGTTCATCCTCCCATCATGAACAACATTTCTATCATATTGCCATGGTCTACCCAGCAATAAATGACATACATCCATGGGAATAACATCGCACAAACTCTGATCATGGTATCCCCCTATTTTGAATTCAACTAAACACTATTTAGTGACACTCGCCTGATGTCCTTTCTGTAGCCACGAGACTTTATATGGACTCGGGTGCTTAGTTGTCTCCAACTCTAATTTTTCCACCATCTCGATCGAAACGAGATTATCAGTGCTGCCACTGTCAACTATGACCTTGCATTTCCTGTCCTTGGTTGTACAAGTTGTTCTGAACAGTCTGCTCCTCTGTATTGATCTTTCCACCTCCTTCTTGGGTGTTAAAAGGACTTTATGCATCCCAAGCAATCTTCCGTTGTCTGCATCTTCATTCTCAGCATCACGTCTCTGCGCTTCTGCGATGTGAGTTTCTCCTGTGTCCTTCTTTTTCTCCGAACACTCATATGACTTGTGCCCATCCTTCCCACATGTGAAACATGTGATTACTCCTCCTCTTCCTCTACCTTGACCTCTAGTACGAGGAAGAGTGTTTGCATCAGCATAATCTCCTCGCTGATCATTTGGCTGTCCTCTCTGCTCAACATACGGCTACCTCTATTGTGAGGTTCCACCTCTTTCAACCTTACCCTGAGGTCTCTTCCACTCCTCCTTGGGTTTCTGGAATTTCTCCTGGGAAACTGCTTTGCCTCTTGGCTGGCTTCTACCTCGCCCTCGCTGTCCTTGTTTACGACTCAGCTTCTCTTCATCTTTCAGAGCCAATTGGTAAGCATCTTCCACCGTTCGGATGGTTAGCATGCTTAATTCGTCCTGAATGTCATATCTCAGACCATTCAGATATCTTGCAACCTTCTCATCATCGCTCTCCCGATGACCTTCTCTGATGTTCATTCGATAGAACTCCTCAGTGTATTCCTTGACTATCATCAGCTTCTATCTCAGGTTCTGCATTCACCTGAATAGTGTGATATGATAATCTCTTGGGATGAACTTCGCCTTCATCTTCGCGATCATTCGATCCCAGCTTTTGATCTTTTTCTTGCCTTTGCAGCGTCTGTCAGCTTGTAGCTCATCCCACCATAATGTTGCATGTCCTTTCAAGCGCGTAACCGCATTCTTGACTTTCTTATCATCTTCGACGTCCTCATAGTCGAAGTACGTGTCAAGAGCTCTAATCCAATCTAGCAGCTCCTCTGCATCCAGATTCCCTTCATAGATGGGAATGTCCATCTTCGCCTTCGCACCCATCCTTGTGATGGCTTTGATCAACCTCTCGGTTGATGCATCTTCTGCTGTGACCTCTTCTGCGTGTCCAGCTTCTTCTTCTACTTCGGAATCGCTAATATCCCCTGCACCAACTCCGCATCTTTGTGTTGTCTCCATCTCCTCAAGTCTTGCTCGAAGATCTATCATCTGTCGCTCCATTTCTGGATTTCCTGTCGGCCTCCCTCTTCTTCGTACCTCCCTGTATTCTGGGTCTGGTGACTATCTTTCTCTTCTCAACAGCATGATGTATCCTCTTCTCTACTACAGAAAGAAAAGAAATCCCACTCTAATACCACTCGGATGCCGACCGCACCCCTCGAAGCACGACCTCTCTCCTTAGGAACTTCTTTCTCTCACGTCCCGAAGAAATCCATGGTTCTTCTATCTCCCATTCGAAATATCTGCACCCACAGTTCACTTCATGCGTGATCCTCTCTTTTTCTGTCAGAGGATCAGAACTTCGCGGCTTCGCGAGTTCACGTATGTTCAATATACTCTCGGCTTCCCGAGACCCGATGCGTTAGTCAAATCGCCGACTCTTCCTTCGTCGGGACTTCGGCTCTCGCGACCCCAAACACTCGGTCCTCCAACTCTCGAGTTCCGATGTTCCGAGACACCGGTATTATCTTGTCGCGCCTTCGGATCCTCGCGTCTCGCATCTTGAACCTCGCGCCTTCAGATCCTCGCGTCTCGCGACTCGAACCTCTAAATGTTTGGGCTTCCAACTCACAAGTCCCGAACTTGCGAGATCTCAGATTTTCGCCACCAGTCTTGCACTTACCCTGTGGCCCACACGACTCACATTACTGTCGGGATGTCGCACCTCGCGACTTCATGACTTTCACTATCAACTCTCGGACGCTATTCTCCGGAGATCCCGATGGGCGATCTTTCGAAGATCCCAGATGACCTCAGACAACTTTTATCAATGCTCTACCCCTTCTGAGCTTAAAACTTCCCCGCTTGCGCTGTAACTTTCCTGTAGCTAGGCGAGGTCCAACGAGTTACTGAAACTCCCAGATTCTCCACGAAGAGTACCAACCATCCACTCTTCTTTTGGTGTAATCTTCGGACAAGGAGTATCTCTCCACGAGATTTATGCGCCAACTTGCTCGCTTCGTTTCGACTTACTTGCACAACTTCCCCGCTACCTTTTAATAACCTTGAAGGCCTATCCCTCCTGGGCTTCGACGACTTCAATTCCTTCAGAAAATAAGCTCTTGCACGCACTCCTTGCAACAACTCTTCAACACGCTAAGTGTTGAAGTCATTCGATTCTGCACACTCCTACAACAGAAATCTTTCAGTCCCTTTGCTCAGAATCGCAACCCTGAGTCTTCGTCTAGCCTGTGCATGCCTTGCACGGCTCTAGTGTCAATTTTTCACTTCTGAGAACTTAGAACCAAAAGTTACCTCTACTTGAACCCTTCTGTCAACGCACTCCTTGCGGACGATTCGACTGCACTCCTTGCAGGAATTCTCTGGTTCAAGATAGAGAAACAATTGAAACTAACTCCTTGTTCTCACAGATTTCACTCCAACCATGAAATCACATACACAGCATATAAAAGCAAATGCATGACAAGAAGCAAACACTCATGAGCATAATATCAACAATACACAGAGAATAACACAACCATGGAATTGAATCAAAGATTTCTTCTATTAATTCAATATCTATACATGGAGGTTCTTCATATACTTCTTTGGTGCTCTCTCTTCTGCTTCAATGAATTTTTTACAATGTACAAAGGAGGGCGTCTATATCCCGTTTCCCTCTCGAGATCTAAAGCTATCAAATCTAGAAATAAATTCCTATCTACCTTTACATTAAATCTATTAAATGCCTCATCTACCTAAGAACGTGAGCTATCCGCTCAAGGTCCATTTACAATATACAAGTGCACCTCATCAAATCAACACATTAATGCTTGCGCAACAATATCAAGGTGAAATCAAAAAGGAATTTGTGTTGGCTTGTCTAGCTGTCTCCCGCTTTCACGTTGGCTCGCTTGACGTGGGCGATGCTCCTGCATCATAACATTTTCATATGATCTTTGTTTTACATGCAAGATAGCCCATTGGAAAGGTATCATCCAGGAGATTCATTTTGGGGGCTCAATGAGAGCGTTCGACTGTCATTGAAAATCTCTATCCTAAAAAACCTTCATTTAGGCCCTCAAAATGGCCTTGGAAGTTAAAAACTTCTAAAAATAATAATTTGCCAAAATTGCCAGAAAATTGTTTTGAGCGAGTTGGAAAAGGTGGGTGGCCACCGATATCCACCTGGATTAGTAAATTACAATATTGATAGAGTGCACAGTGTAGTAGACTTCGAAGTAATAGACATAGTATATGGAAGTAAAATGTATCAAGCACTATTAGGACTTGATTGGGCATTTTATAATCAGATGATCATTGGCCTAAAGAAGAGACATATGGTATTCGAGTTAGAATACTTGAAGTTCATTGTGTTGTTAGAACCCACAAAAGGAGAAAGGTATGTAAAACCAGTAAAGAGAAAAGAGTTGGATCATATATACAATTTCACTGCGCCAATGGATGATTACATCAATCTTATAGCTAAAGGAGTACTCATTTGAAGGAGTATTATCTCATGTGCTTCAAACACAAAAGATTCTTTAGATAATTGGAAACAAAGAGTACATGAGTGTCAACAAGGAAGTGTGCTCAAATTACCTACACATTGAGATGTATTGGAACCAAAATAGTTGAACCTCCAAGGTATAATGGACTAACGCCTATAGAATCTTTTATCACTAAGTTTGAAATGTAGATTCTAGATTAGTAGAGATTCTTGTCCTTATACGTCACACTGAAAGCGACTTCAACAAGATGGTATAAAATATTGGCAGCAGTGAAAAAGGTTACTACAAGTCATATTTGGGATAGAGAATGAAAGTATCATGTTGAAGTATAGTGGATTAAGTTGTCCAACAAATCATGTTACGAAGTTTATTATGAAGTGGAGAGTGGTACCAAGATAAGAATGGACTCACTTATTTTTGTATACTTTGGAAACAATTCCCAAGAATCAGTACATAGAACTAGAAGTGCACAGAGGAACAAGATATTGGCAAGAGGTGACCAAGAACTTCAACGTAACATTCAGTTTTGAAAGTAATAATCCTTTGATTGACTTGCAATTGCAGGTTCTCAAGAATATTTTTTTTGCACTAGAAGACTTGTTGGGATCATTTCCTTTGTACAGTGTGCCAAGAGTCACTACAATAGTTGAATAGGTTTTGCACTACTATAATGTCGCAAAATAATCCCAAGATGAGAAAGATCCAAGGAAGTTGCATATATTAGAGACTGAAGGGGAGCGCAAAGTAGAGGGACCAGAAATTGAGTCAGCTATCTATGAAAATCCCCTAAGAACATGCAAAGTGAGCATTGGTACATAATAAAAACCTAAGTTTGCACATTCATCCCCTACGGAGAAGTTATTGAATAAGGAAGTTAAATATCATTGGAATGACGAATGTTAAAAGAGTATGGATACACTAAAACAAAAGATGGTCAATGCATCGATTTTAGTTTTTCCTAACTGGAGCAAGGAATTTCATGTACATGTTGATGCATAATCAATAGAACTAGGAGCAATTTTGGCACAATCGGGTGAAGGAGAGATAGACCATCTGATTTCATTTGTCAACAAGAAGTTATCATCTACATAGTAGAATTGTCCTTTGACATAACGAGAAGGTTTGGCAATGGTATATGTTTTGTATAAGTTCATACATTACCTACTTGGATCACACTTCAAGCTGTATATAGACCACTCTAAACTGAGATACCTAGTAAACAAGTTACTGTTGGGGGGTAGAATATGTAGGTGGCTCATATTGTTCCAAGAATATCACTTTGAGGTGATCATGAAAGCAAGAAATTTTAACTTGGGACCAGATCATTTGTCACACATATTGTCAGGAGAAGATGAAGGTAACCTGGATGAAAGTTTGTCAAATGCACACTTACTCATAATTAAGATGGCGGATGACTATTTTGTAGAAACAGCTGAGTTTTTTAGCACAGGAGTAGCCCCTCCAGACTTCACAATGGCACAAAAGAAGAAACTTGTAGTAAAGGTGGTAGACTACCAGTTGATAGCAGGAAATTTGTACAAGTTAGTCACATAAAACATTATGTGACATTATGTATTGGAATATGAAATAAATATGGTATTGTCAGAAGCACATGAAGGGGCTACAAGAGGTCACTACACAGGAAAAGAAACATCCCAGAAGATTTTTCACATAGAATTATGGTGGCCTACCCTACATAAAGATGCTAAATAATTTTTCCATAGTTGTGACGTATGTCAGAGACTTGGGAAACCTTCTAGGAGATATGAAATGCCCTTGGTTCCACAAGTGATGTTACAAGCATTTGAAAAATGGGAAGTGGAATTTGTTGGGGTGATTAATCCACCAACTAAGAGTTTGGGAGCTAGGTATATTATTACTGTGACATAATACTTAACCAAATGGGTCAAGGTAGAAACTTTTAGAGATTGCAGCACAGAGACAACTACACGATTTTTATTCAAAAATGCAGTCACAAGATTTGGATACCTAAGAATATCTATGAGTGAACAGGGAACACAATTTTTGAATAGGACTATTGCAACATTAACAAAGGAATTTGAGATCCATCATATGAAGAGTACACCATACCATCCCCAAAAAAATTGAACAGTAGAAGCCTTCGATAATATTCTAGAACATGTGCTGACAAAGGTATGCAAATGTAAGTTGAGATAACTAGGACTTGATGATTCCAATAATGTTATGGGCATATAGGATTACAAGGAAGAAGTTGACAGGACAGACTCTATTCAGGTTGACGTATGGACAAGAAGTTGTTATGTCGATGGAGTTTATTGTACTGAGTCTACACATTATAGTGATGGCACAACTTACAGATTCTAGCATAGTGGAAAATAGACTATTAGAACTTATGGAATTAGAAGAAGATTGTTTCATCACGGGATTCCATCAATGGGTATAGAAAGCACACAAGAAATCTTGGCATGAAAGACATATCAAGCAAAAGAAATTTTAAACAACGGATTTAGTGTTTCTTTATGAAAGCAAGTTTTAGCAGCACCCACGGAAGCTCTAGATGCATTGGTTAGGACCATATGTGATAAGGTTCGTTACAAAGGTAGGTGTCATTCAACTAGAAAAGTTGGATGGAGACTTTTTGGAAGAGTTGGTTAATGGAAGTAGGTTAAAACTATACAAGGACATTAATACTTCTACACACTAGTTCAAACTACGAAGAATGTGTACCATAGTGTGTTATAGTATAGATAGACAAAGAAATAAAAAGTGAACAAAACAAGAAAAAGTAATAAAAAGTGAGCAACGTAAGAGAGAGAAGGTTGGGAGGAAGAAAACAAGAATTGTTCACACAATTAAGACAACAAGTGTCACAATGATGAAGTAAACAAGAATCATGTGTGTGCAAGAAGGAAGATTGGAATAAGATAAAATCAAATGAAGAAAGAAAGAAAAGAATTTAAGAGTATCCATGAAGGGATGTGCAATAAAGAACTACCATGATGGCGAAGTAGTGGCACCACATAACCATAAATGAGTATTAGAAAGAATATTTTGGCAGGCTGAAGAATCTGATGGCTAGGTCGTCAGAGATATAGAGTTAATGAAGCACTATGGAAAGAAATAAATGCTAACACAAGTGGGTTAAACTATAAGTTTTGGCACGAAGAATTTTATAAACAACTTGCAAGTGGACAAAAGCAGGGCTTCCAAACAAACATCACTGATTTAGAGGCCCGAAAAATACCAAGAACTCCCCTAGAGGAAAGGGAGCAACGTGAAAAGATAGCCACCACAAGCATAGAGAACATTAAGAGTATGGAAGCAGAATGCACTAAGAAATATGCAGAAAACACGAACATTTGGACAAGATGAAAAAAGATGTGGAGATGAAGGAGATAGGCTAGAAGAGATATATTACATGGGATAGGGCGTGAAAGTTTAAAGAAGTCATGAGTGCACTACCACTAGTAGAGGTGGTAACCACAATGGAAAAAAATAGGAATATATAGTCAGAAATATATCAACTAAGGGTGGAGCATGAAGCTCACATACAAAATATTGGGGTATTGTAAGAAGAAGCCTATAAGGTTATAGTGGAGTTGGTAGCCACTCAAGGCACAGTCAAGAAGGTAGCACATAAAACTACTGAAAAAATGAAGACTCATTTAACCATAGAAACAGATAAGAAGATTGTACAGTAGGAAGCACAAGTTAGGGAAAAGGTTGCAGCAGCCAGCGATACACTACAAAATTTCTTGACAACATGGAATCAGACCTGAAGTGGCTTGAGATGAGCCACATGTTAGTGTTGGGGGTCTGTTGGATCAGGCTATTTTGGAGAAGTCTTGGGAATCATGCAGGAATGAATCACCCAGCAATTTTTTTAAGGAGAAGTGCACGTGCAAAGAAGTTGGAGCATGTTCAAGAGTCGGCACGTAGAAGGAAGAAAGTAGTTAGGATTTTGGGGACATTTTTTCCACTTTGTAACCATTTTGTAATGGGATTAGCCCTATTGTAAAGCTATAAATTGTAATGGGCTTTTGGGTAGAAGGGATTATTGATGGATGACGAGTGAGCTGATATTTTGGTTAGTTGAGTTTTGTTCATGAGCGAGAGTGTTTTGAGTTATGACTGAGGGTTTTGGGAGTTAGGATAACACTGCAACAGAACAACTGAGGCGATTTTAGGTAATTTTATCTGGTACATCTCATTGTAAGAATAGTGTGCAACTATATGGAGATTTCAACGAATAAAATAAGAATCCAGATGTTGTGAGCA